>NW_021011491.1:1388625-1551346 GCF_003987935.1 Bombyx mandarina | reverse complement strand
CGTCTTATCTTACAGGTCACGACGACTTCAGATGTGTCAATTTTTCTTCCCCACGGAAACTTGCTTGCTTTCTTGTTTGCTTGCTTGCTGGAGCCCGAAGTCATCGAACGTGTAGTGTTATTGGTATTGAATCTAGTAGATTCTAAAATTTCAGCGACAATTCACAGTCTCATGTCCTGGTTTACTACACTAGTGCCATGTAACTCTAGCAGAAGTCAGCCGCTTAAAATAATTCTTGTCGGAACTACCCACTCGTCATGACAGATCCATTATTGTGATCGAAGTTTCACTTGAAGTGCAAATAGCTTGTTACGTGTTGTATTTCCGCTAGTAAATGCCATGTGATGAAGTCGACAGTCAAACTGGGCAACATGAGCCAGAACGTAAGATGTGACGATTTCTTCGTGGCTCAGATCTTCCATCTAGGTAACAGAGACGTTATTACACGACTTACGTATGCTGCATTCACGCTCTTGTGGCGTACCACTACTAGTACTCTGATCTGCATCATGTTTTTTTTTTGCTGTACTTCGAACATGTTCAAACACGTCACGCCAGTGAGAGTAGAGTCCTGATCTCACTTCTGATGTCGGCACACGTCAGGGATGGCTGAGCGGTAGGTTCCGTCATCGCTTGTATTCGATTGAACTCAGTTTAGTCAATAAAACTTTTCAATAATAATTATTGAAACTCAACACACACAACTTTCACAATGACAGGGTAAACCGACAGTTTCGTTGCATATACCGACAGACCGACTGACCGACTGACTGACTGACAGAGACTCACTGACTGAGACNCCTCCTCCAGTCCAAATTTGAATCCGTTAGATTACAAGATATGGCAACACTTGGAGGAAAAGGCGTGCTCAAAGCCTCATCCCAATTTGGAGTCACTCAAGACATCCTTGATTAAGGCAGCCGCCGATATTGACATGGACCTCGTTCGTGCTGCGATAGACGACTGGCCGCGCAGATTGAAGGCCTGTATTCAAAATCACGGAGGTCTTTTGAATAAACTTTAGTGTCATAAGAATCTATGTTTTGTTAAGTTAATTTTGGTATATGAATGGTTACATAATGAATAAACTTGTTTCAATTATTTTACATTAAACATGTGACAAAATTTATGACCTGACTAGGTAATATGTATGTTTGTAACGGAATCTTTGAACATGCTTTTGACCCCCTTGAAAACGTCGGATTAACTCGAAATTTGGTATATACTTATTAAGGACCGATGACATTTCAATATTTAAAAAAAAATTGAAAAAAAAATTGAAAAAATTGAAATTCAACTGAAAAATGATAAATAAATAATAGTTTAAAAAAACTAACAAAATACGCTTTTATAGAAAATCCTATTAAAAAATAGACAATAAGTTTTAATAAATTTTAATTTTAAGAAAAAGTGATTTTATTGTAAAAAACTATTATATATTTATATCCATTTTCTTTAGTCAATCCAAAGAGTAATAGAAATATTACGAACATACGAATTTACACTTAATTTAATTACGACATTACGAATATTATTAATAAATAATAAATAAATAATAACGAACAACCTACTTAGAAATGCTAACTAAACGATCAAGATATCTCAGCATAGATTCCACTATTCCCTTTAAAAACATAGCTCGACGCCAGAACATAGAAGATTATTGTTAAATGGTTGCTGAAAATCGTTTCTTGTCACGAAAGGATCAGGCTATTCATTTTATGGGACTTCAGAGATTATTTCAAGAACCGAGTAAAATAAAAGTAACGACAGAACATCCCTATGGGAGGCTTTATTTGTAGCTACACTATTACATTGATTTCACGCTGAATTTCATTTATTTCACATGTTTATTTTCTGTTGATGTTTATGTTGAGTTCCATTATTGTAGTAGAATGATCTATTTTGTTCGCTATTCAATCGACGTAAACAACTAAAAAATGAAACAATAAGATGTAGCATATATTGCAATATTCTTATATACTACTAGCTGTCCCGGCAAACATTGTTTTGCCATATATAAGATTTATAGGGAATTTCTAGTGTAGAAAAAAAAACTAAGTTATTGTAAGTGTGTAAAGATGTGGTAAATGAGTGAAAGAGGCATGTAGCGCTGTGAACGTTGAGGGAATATATAATAAAAATAACAAAACCTCATTCAACCACATAATACCTCATTATAACAAAAAAAAAAGTCCAAATAAAAAAAATATGTTAGGGGTGGACAACCCTAATCACTTAGGGGTATGAAAAATAGATAGTAGCCGATTGTCAGGCTTATTTAATATGCATAAAAAATTTCATGAGAATCGGTCAAGCGGTTTCGGAGGAGTATGGGAACGAACATTGTGACACGAGAATTTTATATATTAGATTACATAATTTACCTTAAATACTAATAATTAGGATATATGTAGTTTTGAAAGAGTGTAGATCTTACTTAGACCTGAGAATACTTATTATTACCATGGCTTTATCTTTATTGAACTTACGTTCGAAAGAAACGACTGGTAAACAACTAGCGGTTCGATTTTGATGAAGACCGTAGACTTTTGTTTCTAAATTATTTAGCTACTTTATTTTCTTCTTTTATAGTATTAGCCGCCATTAGTTAGATAGTCTGTAAGCTTAATAAAAACCTCTCGCCGCCGTTGAACATTAAATTCCGAAGATCTGTACTAGACGAGAGCTACCAGAATTGCATTAGAAATATTCAGCAGTCCCCGGAGATAAAAGAATTGTAGCCTCCTAGTGTCTATCACACTCCTAGACGTTATTGCCTGCTAGAATACATCGCCGTGTCGTTTGATACGAGATACTAATAGAATATTACTCGTAAATAATGTACCGTAGTACTAAACTGTACTATCTCCCTCAGCCCACTGAGTTTCTCGCCAGATCTTCTCAGTGGGCCGCGTTTCCGACCTGATGGTAGATTCTGCAAAGCATTGCTCTTGCTACCGCCAGTGTTAGCAACGGTCCCGTTTTGACCCCGTGAGCTCACGTACATGTCAAGGAGAAGCTGAAATAGCCTCTCGAGGCTATCAGCATAGGTAGGAAAAAAAAATACTACCTCCCATGTCAGGAACTCCTGCCTAGGACTACAATAATATGACATTCATAACGTCTACATGAACATTTAAAGTAATCTCGTCCTATTCACATTTCGATACATCAAAATGATTTTTGATTTAGAAACATTACATAACACGGTCTTAGTCTGGACTTGGATTGGTATCAAAATTATGCTGAGTATCATATAAACCTTAAGCTGATTGTTCACGGTTGAAATTTCCGTGAATATTTCTATGGTTTTTTTTTTTTCATATTTTTGAAACAACTTAGTACTGATGGAACCAATTAAAACTTCTCGACTCTCGTTAATGACTCTATCATTATCTTCTTCAGAGCACCCTCTAAATTAAAATATTCTTAAACTAAAATACTTTGAAAAACGTTTTGATCTGCGAAAGCTGTCTGGAAAATAATTGTTATTGGCGCTATTAATTTTAAATAATAAAACATTGAGACACGGTCTCATGACACAGCTGGCATAAATAGCTGGAGCTTATAGATGTCACAAAGTGGATATCACCACCTTGGGACATATTATAGTCAAAGTCTCAGCGGTATTGAGTAACGGTTGCCCCTGACAACTGGAAAGTATGATGGCTTCGCGACAGGACTGGTGGTAGGACGTCTTGTGAGTCCGCACGGGTAGGTACTACCGCCTTGCCTATTTCTGCCGTGAAGCAGTAAAGCGTTTCGGTTTGAAGGGTGGGGCAGCCGTTGTAACTATATTTGAGATCTTAGAACTTATATCTCAAGGTGGGTGGCGCATTTACGTTGTAGATGTCTATGGGCTCCAGTAACCACTTAACACCAGGTGGGCTGTGAGCTCGTCCACCCACCTAAGCAATAAATAAATAAAAAGAAACAGACTGGTGCTTCCTACTTCTGCAGGCTCAGTATATTCTCTCCGATCAATGAGATATGATACTCAGAAAACACTGCTTCTCATTTTCAGCTCAAGCTCAAGTTAGGCACCCGTCTACTACGATTGATAAATTCGCGTCCGCCGCCACCGGGCCTCTACTGTAAGCCCACCCTTAATTGTCTTTTGCAATGCTTTCGCGATGAGATTTTCGAATTGGTTCATTTAGGTCGACACAACACAGACAACGATGATCGCATACTTGTTTATAAACAAGAACCAAAACTGAGCTCTTTCATTTATCGACCTCATTTAAATACGCGTCTTTACCAACGTAACGATACGTGTTTTTCGTTTATTATTTCTAATGAAGGCTACTTTGAAAGATTTATTTCGACAACATAGTCAAATTCAGTTTCGGTTTTGGTAATGTATTTATGGGACTGTATGCTAACCAAACGATAACTTGAGTATGGCTTTTCTGGATTTCCTTTCTATAATAAATATTCAAATGATGATTATAACTATTGTGTTTCGATGATAACGCTTATCGATAACTTTGGTTCTCTATCGGATCACCTTGTAAACGTGTTCTCGAGTGGAGGCCGCGAATTGGCAAACGTAATACAGGGCGCTCTCAGGCTCGGTGGATATATGCAGGGTAGCTGGCAAAAGCTAAATAAGAGAGTTTTTTTACTGGTGGTAGGACCCTTTGGACCCGGACGGGTAGGCACCACCACCCCACTTATTTCTGGCGTGAAGCAGTAATGCGTTTGGGTTTGATGGGTGGGGTTGTAACTATACTGAGCCGTTGTAACTATACTGAGACCTTAGAACTTGTATCTCAAAGTGGGTGGCGCATTTATGTTATAGATGTCTATGGGCTCCAGTAACCACTTAACATCAGGTGGGCTGTGAGCTCGTCCACCCAACAAAGCAATAAATAAATAGAAGTTGGAAAGGCCTGATGATGATGATGATGATTATGATAATGATGATCACTCTTAACACAACATTTCCGAAGTTCCATGGTACGGATGAAATGCCTGAAATGGTGATACGTTCACGTAAACAAATACTATTAATTACGATTATAATGTTTTTAGTTTGATCTCTTTCTCTTCCGTTGATAATCCTCAATGCTAAGGGTCGGGACCTTGATGAAAAACTTTCTCATGCACGATCTTGCATCAGCTCAATCTATCCCCGGCTGCATGGAATGAGGTTTTGAAGTATTGAGGAAGTTTATCTTGTACTTATTATGGTAATATCTTCATTTTAAGAGCCGAATTCTGAGGAAAGTGATAACATGCTGCATTCATTTTTAGACGTCGCTTTAACCTATTAAAACAAGGTAGTAAAGTCCGGCTGTATTCCACGGCTAATAATTTAAATAGACAAAATATATGCCTTTCTTTAAAATCATCGCAAATTGATAAATGGTTATATAATAAATCCAAATCCGATTAGAAGACTCAAGAAAGCCGACCTACTAAGGGGAGACGGAGTATTGGCTCTACCTCATCATAAGCCCTGGTCTCCCGCAAGTCAACTGCTTATAGTCTTGACGACGGATAACCGATCAAGACCTATAAAAAATATATTTGAGTTCGACTTCGTGAATGAATACCATAAATGACCTGAAAAACATATAATGCATTAGATGTCCATTGTAATAAATAGGCAAATTGAAATTTCAAGAACTATAACAATGCATAATTTTTTGTTACAGCAAAGTGAAGAGCTACTGAACGGTATATTTTTCTTCGGAATGTCAAACAGTCTAGTCAACCCCATCATATACGGAGCATTCCATTTGTGGCCGAGAAAGAAACGTTCATACCAGCATAGTGACCGGTATGTTGAATAAATTCATAAGTATATACATATAAATGACATTTTTGCAGCTTTACAGGAGAGCACCACACCAAGCTTAAATTTTGGAAAAAATATCATGAATAAAAACATCTTCAGCTGTTTGAGTGTGGTAAACATAATTGGTGTTCAATAAAAAATAACGAGAGTTGATTGATAATACTACCAAATAAAACGGACCTTTAATTACAAAGATAAAACTCGCGTATTAAGCGTTTAAACTAAATCGCCTTTCTGCCTTCGATATATATGTATGTCGGCGGCGCGCCAGGGATGGCTAAGCGGTAATTTCCGTCATCACTCGTATTCGATTGAACTCAGTTTAGTCAATATAACATTTTGAATAATAATTATTGAAACTCAACACACAGAACTTTCACAATGACAGGGTAAACGGACAGTTTCGTTCCACATACCGACTGACTGACTGCCAGAGACTAACTGACTGAGACGGACGGACCGTCCGATACGGACTGAATGACTGTCTGACACGGAATGCCACGACTCTGTCCAAGTACCGCAATTTTATACTGTGGCGTTACGGAGTCTACCCTACATTTTGTGATATTTATCAAAACAACATTTCATCATTTAAAATAATAGTCAAAACAACGTCTTAATATTACTGAAAGTCGTTAACCACGACATGTATATATATAACTTTAATGATCTCGTCATGTAACTGATAAACTTCAGTACTTTATCATTTCTCATGTTTTGAAACAGCTTAGACGCCCAACAACATTCTGCGTATCGTTCTTAAGCAGTTACAGTACATTTTTGGCTAGCGGTACAAGCCTACAATGTTACCAATAAATTCAATGTAAAATTTAGTAAGAAAGTACTAAAATCTGTTAATCACAATATATATTTAAATGACAAACTATTTTTCTCAAATAATATTTGTCACAACACTAAACAAGTTCTTTGTTACGAAGCTAACGTGACACTACTGTACAGAAAACCCATTCTTCATTCTGAAAAGTTTCTGTATTTAATTTTCAAAGTACGCGCTACCAGCATGCAATACTGTCTAAAATTACAAATGGTATTTAAGAATCAGAAATTACTAACATCTTTCAGTAACAATATTTCGTTACAAGCTCACACATGTTTCGTGTCCAATATTAGTGACATTCGCGGACAAATATTGTAAACTAATTTTGTTTGACCTATTGAAAAAATTAATGAACCTATTATATTGTTGAAATAATTTTGAATAAAGTTTTCATTCATTATTTTCAAGAGATAGACATTTTATTGCTTATATTATTTAGGAATTCACCAGAGCATAGTTGAACCATACCATTTAGAATCACTATGTTTATCCACAGTACGTTTCCAGAGATCTTTTTAGCCTTATAACGTCGGGATTGGAATGAACTCCTCTCCTGGTGTTTCGTGAGCGCTATAACATTCTTCAAACGGTTTTGGGGAGAGCATTCAGCCTTAGATAGTGGATTAACTGTGTCCTTGGCATTATCCACGTACATGACTGCATACTCGCCTGCCTACGAATTAAAAAAGCCTACATATCTGTGGTATCATTTTATTGTATTTCATTAAGTGAATCACACAGAACCATTTTTTTACAAAGCGTCAAATAATTACATCAAAATACATTAGCTTTCTTTACAACTCATCCTTTTGGCTATTCGATGTAAGACATAATATAAACTGTCCAATATGTTTTGGCATTATTTCAAATAGTAAATAATGTCATAGCCAAGTGCCCGTTCCAGATATTTATTACAGCATTAACATAATATTGTGATATAAGATCATATTTATTTTTACCATCACTTCAGACCCTTGCAAAAGTTTAGTATCAACTTTTAATGCTTACGGGAGAAATTCTCAGGACTTCGGGTCCGCCATTAATGTGCCTCTCGCTTTTTTCACGGCACATTAAGTCCTTAAGTATTATTAGATAATACTTTGGAGGGTTACCATGGAGCAAGAGTTTCATATACCTTTTAATGGTTTGAGTACGCCTCTTTCCTGAATGTAATGTGGTGGGGTAATGTCTTAGATAATTTGTTATGAGCTTTATAGCAGCAACAATATTTGGAATACTGTGATTCATTGGAATTGTATTAGCCTTAACTTATTATCCTACCAGATTGTTGCAATCTGAATCTCTCATTTAAATCATAGAGGTCGATTTTTATAGCTTTGAAAGTGCATAAATTTAGAAAAATAAAAATAAATAGTTAGATGTGTTTTATCCGGTTCTTTCAAAAAGTGTTTCGAAGCGTCCCACCATTTCGCCAAAACACTATCTCATATTATTTAATTCCATATCATTCATTTTTATCCCATAATCTATTTAATTTTGTTCCATTCCGATGAAATGTAATATGGCAAATAATGTAATATACGTTTAATTAATGAAGATTTAACTAAATATTTCAAATCTTGAAAAATATATAAAAATATTTCTAATACAAAAACAAAGCTCACCTTATAAGCTCAAAAGTTAATTTGGATGTGTATAATATTATTATATTCACAAAGACATCTCGTTTAATAAGATTACACAAAAATATTTAGATCTTGATAAGATAGAGTTAATCTAATAAATAGAATATTATACAGGGAGAAACATTTTTAGTGTGAATGATTGTATATGATTCGGATATCATACGTGAATCTAAGTAGCATAGGATTTGTGAATGGCAGATATATTTTCTTATATGAAATGATTAAATTGGTAGAGATACGACAAAGGGAAGATCTTACATCGAGCGGGTGATATTGCTCCGTAGACCGACGGTCCAAATATTGATGTTCGGAACTTGTATATAATAATAGGCTAGCTTGAAAATGTCGTAAGCGAGATTCAGCCATCTCTCAAACATCTTACGTTCTACCGCCACAAATTATTATCTTAATACATTAAATAAAAAAAATTAAGGTATTATAATATCAAATTACCTTAAAAATCAATAAAAAATGATTAAACATGGTTGCATGCCTAGAATAGAAACAAATACTTTCGTATTTGGATCGCCAACGGGCATTTACTCGTGATAGGGCGTATTGTAAGCCCATATGGGTAAATATCACCACTCCTCTTATTTCCGCTGCCAACATATTGTGTTTGAAAGGTGGAAAAATCCTAATTCAATAAAATAGATACTTCGATGTAGGTGACCGAATTCACGATGCGATATATGTATATATGGGCTCCACTAACTACTTCACATTAGGTGGGCCGTAAGCCCATTTATCTATCCACGAAATTTTGGTAATAACAAAAAAGTCGTCGACGATCTAAAATGTATGAAATGCCATTAATAAAAGTCAACATAGCCGTCAAGTTAAATTAGAATTTACGATACATTGAGTGCGAATGTGTCGGGAGCTAAGGTGATATAAAGTGAAGCTAATTTATTATGGAGTGATTTAAATTTTTTGGATTCTGATTCGAAATTAAGAATATGCTTTGATTATGTGACCAATTTTTTGACATACCTAAACCAATACTAACCAAAGTACGACACATTTAGTTCATGAACGCTTGAAATGCGTTTGTAAAATATGAAATGTGAAATATAATATATCGAGGCCTAATGGATTTGGTGCGAGGTATTGTAAGAACGCGTCAGGCGTCTCAGTTTGAAAGATGGAACACCTGTTATTGAAAATTCGACCAATAAATGTCTCACGTCTCAAGATCAGGGTGGCATTCACTCTCTGGTATTTATGGATCGAGCAACCAATTTCTCAAAAACGAATACTATTAGTACAAAGCGCTATGTCATTTCACGACTATGGTAAAAACAGTATAAATGTATTCCTTGACCTGCATTTGATACTATATCCACATTTTACTACATTTAATATCTTAACACTAAACATATCATAACGGGTCAAATAACAATAATAATTTTGAACATTTGCATTGAAAATGTATGTATCATCTTATTGCCTTTGCACATTTGACTTCAGGCCTTTTTCTTACCAATGAACGTTTTTTTTTTTAATGCCTAGGTATATGGACGATCTTACAGCCCACCTGCTGTTAAGTGGTTACTGGAACCCATAGACATCTACAACGTAAATGCGCCACACACCTTGAGATATAAGTTCTAAGGTCTCAGTAAAGTTACGACGGCTGCTCCACCCTTCAAACCGAAACGCATTACTGCGTCACGGCAGAAATAGGTGGGGTGGTGGTACCTACCCGTGCGGACTCACAAGAGGTCCTACCACCAGTAATTACGCAAATTATAATTTTGCGGGTTTGATTTATATTACACGATGTTATTCCTTCACCGTGGAAGTCAATCGTGAACAATTGTCAAGTACGTATTTCATTAGAAAAATTGGTACCCGCCTGCGGGATTCGAACACCGTTGCATCGCTATATACGAATGCACCGGACGTCTTATCCTTTAGGCCACGACGACTTCAATTTACAGTTATTATATCTTTTTTTTTGTTTAGTTTTGTTTATTTTGTGTAATACTTGTGTATACATACCGTTATCTACGCGCTATTGTAGAAACAGGTACTAGTAAGTATTGGTATAATTAGTGTTAATTACTTTATTTAGTTTACTATAGTTATCCCCTTTTTTGTTGTTGCATACTAAATAAAAGATTCGCTCTGCTTACATTTGAAACTGAATCTACAATGAACTAAAGCTTGCCACTGCTGTATATATTTTTTTGTTTGTTAAACTTACCAATTTCTCGAGATATTGGAAAACTTTCTGCGAATAGTCCCTTACAGGGGCCATTATTGATAACGTTTACTTTAAACATTAAAGCCACCTGAAATCGATTTTTTCCAAAAACGATTTAATCCGCTTGAAAACCTTCCCCTTCAAAACCAGTGATCTGGATACGAACTAATGAATTTACGGCACACATAAATCGGTTATTTGACTATCGGATCTGTACTGCCAACACCAATAAACTAGCAGAATATAATAAATAAAAAAAATTATATTCATGTCTATTGTCATCATATTATATTCAGAGCATGATTATTTAGTTAGCATGACCGTGGTGTTCGAGAAATTCTAATAAAAAACGCTGAATTATGACTGGAATCCACTTCAAAGTCATTAGAGCCTAATTTTGAAGTTACAAAATTATAAAACAAGCTAATCTTACAAACTACGGTTCAATTTTGTGCAAAGAATTCAACAGTCTGAAAAAAAAGGGTGCGTGCACTTATGTACGCGCTTAAGAAGTTACACTTTATTTTTATTAAATTTATTTCTTTTTTTTTATTTAAATTTTAATCAATTTGAAAAAAAATCGATTAAACAACATCCTCAAACACGCATATTGGACATCCCTTTTCTTGACATCGTATAAATTCGGTAATTCTCGGTACGGTTCGGAAAGTTCACCTGCGGCTATATTCAGACTCGCCAAGTTTCGTCGGTCGTATTGTAATGAGCGATTTAGTGAGCGACTTCATTCTGTTAATTTTGTGTCACAGGGCGCGCGCATCGTAAAATTTCACTCTCATCAATTTTTCATAACGCGCCTAAACAAGTATAACTTCAATAAAAACTGAAATGTGAATTATCGATTTTTTTCCGACGCTCTTCAAATAAACACGATATTAAAAATCGACTATTATCTCCTTATTCACACGACTAGCTCCCACCCTAGCTGTCGAAAATTGAGAAAATACGACAGAGCGAAAATCATCTAGCCTCAGCACGAAAGGTCATAGGGTATATTGGTAGCGAAGATAAAACCATAAAACCACAGATAAAATTACAAGGATATTGTCATCAAATAGGAACTTGATATTTTCATGATACATTTTATTCTGTTCATAAAAATTCGAACCTTTTTTTTCGTTCGCAAGAAAACGAGCTTGTGGCCAATCTGATACTGAGTGGTCACCGTTGCTCGTGGACATCAACAATGACAGATCTGAAGGGTTATACTTCGAATTAAATTTCTACATACATACAGTATTTTTAATATTACATTACATTGAAGTAGAAAAGAGTTATTAAATACCCATTACAGAAAAAAGAAACAGGTACTTGGAAAATTTCATATAACTATTCTCATGATTAATTGCGGTGCTGTTGTAATATAAATTACAGCATTTTGCAAAGGAGGTCATCTAAATAAATTATAGATAAGAAGAACTTTTATATTTTAAGGGGTTGAATGTTTTATTTTTGTATCGTTTAAATTTTAGTCATGCGATAGTTTGTATTGTTTACTGCTGGCAATATATCCAATATTGTAAGCTTACTACGAATGGTATCGTTTCGCCTGAATTTGGCGCGAAGTCGTTATGCGCTCTGGCTAGATAGGTAGGAATTGTTTCTGTTGAGTAATATTGTTACGCCGGTAGGAGTAATGCCATCTATTGCCGAATAGCCGAACGAATATCGAAGGATCTAGTAACATCTAGACCGCTCGAGGAGTGCAACGCCATCTATTGTCAGATAGCGGAAACACATAATACTCGACTTTTGTGGAATATTCTCGACGATTCTAGGAATTTCGTTTCGACTATAAAAGCGTTGCAGAGATGTTACGCAGTCTGTCCCACCCACAGAATCAACCCTGCTACTCTCAAACCTGCACCTCGTCACCCCTGCCTCAATAGGCAAGGAGATCCAGTCCGGGCAGAAGGGTTTCCCCGAGGCCCACTCCGCGCTCCCGCAAAGGGACGCCACGCCCCGCACGACATGCAGTTAGTTAGTAATCGGAACAGCGAACGGATCAACTGAAGCGAAGCGAACGAAGCGAATTTAGACTTTTCAAATGTTTGTGAAGTGTTTTAAGTGTTCTAAGTGATAAATACAGTTTGAAGTTGCACTTTGGTGGAACATTTATTTATCCTAAGCCCCAGCGCGTAACAATATGTACAAATGAGATTTCGTCTAAAAGTACGACGGACTCCGTTAAGCACTTAACATTAGACGGGGCATGAACGTCTATCAAACCAAAGAAATATATGCTATTTTGTTTAGTAAATATTCACGATTAACTACAGTTTTATCCATTTTTCCCATCTTTACAAGAAAATAACATTAACAATACAGAAAAGAACATGTAAAAATTACAATTGAAATAAAGCCTTAGGTGTCAGTGGTTACGGTCAAATTTCAGTTGCTGAACGAAAACTAAATAGTTCTAATAAATAGTCGTCGACGGTAGCGTACGCCACTGTGGTCCGTTGGCTGGTAACAAACGACCAGCTTCAGCGACAAAGTAATAACAGAATAACTTTTTATTTTTTATTTTTTATTGCTTAGATGGGTGGACGAGCTCACACCTCACCTGGTGTTAAGTGGTTACTGGAGCCCATAGACATCAACGACATTAATGCGCCACCCACCTTGAGATATAAGTTCTAAGGTCCCAGTATAGTTACAACGGCTGTCCCACCCTTCAAACCGAAACACATTACTGCTTCACGGCAGAAATAGGCAGGGTGGTAGTACCTACCCGTACGGACTCACAAGAGGTCCTACCACTAGATAACTATACTTCTTATTAAAAAAAACCGATAGAGGTGATAACGAGTTTGGGATTCGAATAATGCCACAAATGTCTTATGGAGAAGGCGATGAGAAACCGTTGTAATACTTTCCGAAGACAGTCCACAAATACTCGAAGTAGTTGCTAGTCACGTATACAGGCTTTATTTAGCTAATAAATTGTAATGATTCACATGAGTGAACACGAATTCTCAATTTCGCCTTTTTCCTGTTGATACCGAATATCATTTCTATTTTGAAATATATATTTTTCCCCTAAATATTCTTCGCTGTAGTTTGAGATTTTATACCAGAATGAACAAATTCTAAAGCTAAAATTATATGAAAACGCATGCGTAATTCATTCATGAGCACAATATGAAATCGAACGTGTATTGATGTGTAGGTATGTGAAAAAATGTTTTTTCTATACTTGCACTGTGAGACTTTAGCGCCCCTACAACATAGCAAAAGTTCAAAAACCATGTCATTATTAAGTAGTTGTTTCGTTTTAATTACTCCTACAGTAGAGTTTTGCTTTCATAGTAGTTATGCACTTAAATAAATATAAATTCATCGTGAAACGAATAATACCAAGAAAACAATCCTACAACTCACGTGATAGTGTAATTGTGGTGATTACAAAAGCCGGTACAGCTATGGTTGCCATATCGGAAAAGGAAATGTTTTATTTTATTCTATTTTTGCTTTAAACACCGAGAGGGATTTAGTCAAAATACTAATTGCATTGGGTGAAAGTGTAGCTATTACTCGCACAATGTTGGTTAAATCTTTAAGAGGCTTGGTCCGAAAATAGTCACCGCTACTAATTAGACATAATCTATATATTAATACGTGAAGCAAAAACTTTGTATCTCTTTTTACGAAAATTGCGCGGACGGAGGAGTATGAAATTTTCCACGCTTATAGAGAATATAGAGAAGAAGTGCACAATGCTAATTTTTTTTTTAAATAATGCGTAAAACATTCTTTGAACCAATAAAGAAAACATTACACACACTACATACCATCTATTTGACGCACACACGCATGCATACTATTTATTGTCAAACTTTTGTTCTATACGTCTGTTGTCAAATTGAGAATAGAATATGGTTTGTCTTTGTTAATATTTTTTATAGTATAGTCTTGGCGAAATTTGTGATTATAAAAGTATAAAATACAATCATAATAGTGTACAAACTTACAATTCCAATTAATTATAGTCGAATTTCGACTACTGCGGGACCTCTAGTCTTTATAATACTTTCATAATAGGAACTTTTTAGAAGAAAAAGGAAAAAAGAAGTACTTTGTTTGCATTTTATTGAGTATTAGTATCCTTTGTAAAACTAGATAGTTATAATTAGTATTCTGGTAAAAAATATCTGGGCCCATCACAGCTCACGTGAGAAAAACGTTTTGATGCCAACAAAATGAGTTTCTTGTGCAATATACCACCTTATTTGTATTACATTTATGTATGTTGAATTGACTAATATATTGTTATCTTTACAGAGAATCGGGAGGTCATCATGCATCGATTCTTCGTCGTGGTGATAACAACACATCATCCGTTAGATTGACGACAATCAGATCCCTCCGGTCTTCGGCAAAATACTCGAATGGACAGAACATTAGTTTGTTATAACAAGGGCGCAAGCCAGCAATGGCTGGTGTGATCCTCGAGGAAACCCTCACGAACAATGATATCCCTTTAAGCCAAATCAGTTGTGTGTATTGTTTAGAAAAAAACAAAATGAGGAACCGGCTTAAATACAACGATTTTTCTGTCTAAATTTTTTTTTTGAATTGTGTGAATTTCAGTTTTTTTGTTCAGTATTTTCTAGAATAAAACTGCTTTGTTTCTGAAACTATTTGATAGACATTAAAGTGAGTAAGGTACCTAATGTTAAATATTAATTTTTCTATAAAATTTATTGTTATAAATAGATGTCTAAAGTAATCAAATAAAAATAAATGTAATTAGAACTTAAAAAATTGACAAAATGGCCTATCTAAATACCTGCTTGATCTGCATACCATATACATTTTTGTTTCAAAGAATGTATATTTCTCTGTAGCTGTTAAAGAAGAAGGCATTTTTTTAAGAAAAAAAAACAAGCAGGAACTTCATAACTTTAGTTACTATTAAAGTTCTAGTTTGTTATCTAGGTTGTGTTTACATTCGGAATGCGGGCTTAGTTCACTACTTTGTTCGTGTCTCGCTCTTTTTATGATCTGTCTCTATAAGAGGAGCGAGTGAGATATAGTACGACAACTAATATACCTGAGAGGCATTTTCCTGAAACCGAATCGGTGTAATGATAAAAATGACATTGAGAAATGGAATTCCGTAAATAGAACGCCTAATTCCAGAACTAACTTAGAAGAAAAAGAAAATGAAAATATTATATATTATGTACATATATTTCACTTAAATATTGCACTGCATCTTGTTTTTTCGTCATAAAAAAAACTAACTTATTGAGAACTAGTGTTGATTTTTGATAAACAAGTAAAAAATATACAATCGATAACAACTTGCGTATCGTAAGTCATTGATGAAACTATGCCTGAACTTCCTGAAATTCAATAAACTATGCAAGTTTCAGCACAAACAGACAAGTGACACATAAAAACATAGATTACAAACTAAAAAAATTATCTAAAAACAACATTTTTTTGCAATATAAAAAAATTAAAAATAATACCACCGATTCACATATGGTTATTTAGTAATTAATGTATGTATTTTAAAAAAATACCATAGTCGAGTAATCTAAAATGGTAATATTGTGGTGCATGAAATAAATTTAGGAAATCTACCTCTTTACTGGTAAACACCATAGCTTGTTTAATCTTGAATGATAATATTTGAAAATAAGCTCAACTAGGTGGCTGGTAGAATTATGTATGTGAAACAAACAAATTATAAAAAGATAGCCGGCTAGATGAAAACTAATTCAACGACAAAAAATTGGAATCTCTTCATTTCGTGAAAAATTTATTGAATATATTATAAAAAAAATATCGGTTCATTGGGTGTTAGTTATATGATTAGCTGAGCCTGTTGATGACACAATTCTGCTAATTAATAAAAATTTTGATTTTTTTTTCATTGCGGCAAAATGCGCGAAAATTGCGTGCGGCGAAGGTGCTAACTGCGGTGACCCCATAGCCAAAGCCTGGACTTTGACCTGGGGGGGATTGGACGCTTGGGCGAGAGTGCAGCGGAGTCTTTTAGTGGGTAGGGCCTGTGTCCTCTCCCACATCTGCGGACCGTCCAGTCCCACATAAACCGCGTGCCTAAGTGCGGAGACCGCGTAGGAGGTTCAGTCACTGACCCATCTGATCCCGAATAAAAAATCTGGTGGAAAGGGCGTGTCAATTACAGTCATAAAATTCAACGCTCACTTGTCTACAAAACATTTTAGGTTTGTACTACTTCATAGCATTGGAGACATATCTCGCGACATTACTGCTGAGTCGAGATACTTTTGAAAAGATAAAATGTAAAGTATACATGTGAAGGTTTACAACGTTTACTGTCAGTTGGAATGTAGCTTATCGTGAAAGTTGTTTGGTGTCTCAAACTGCTTGAGGCACTGCCTAATTATTATAAAATTAGCTATTCGGATTTAGCTTGCATCGTATTACGTGATGTCATTACTTAAGTAAGTGAAAAAAATACTTTTAATAGAGAAGAAAGCGAAATAGGATTAAGCTTAGTAAGATTTTGGAGTGGAATATGTAGAGAGTTGTTAATGCAAAAAGAGATTAAAAAGATTACTCTTTAATGTCAGACTAGACGGAGTTTCCTTTTTAAGATACAAACCTTCAACATCTTTTCTTAAATTGATCCGTAGATTGACCCTATCTAATCGTACCTCATCAAGCACGACATGAAATGTGATTGTCAAGTTGTATTAATAAAGTTCAACCTCAATTGAAATTTCAATTAGACAGATCTTCAGGTAGATACAAATTATTATTTTTCTGGTTAATACTTTAAAACGAAATGGTAGGAAATTATATAGTAGTAGACCGATCAATTGAAGGATCGAAAAAGGATTCGTTTTAGTTACGGATTTGCTCAGGAGATATTTAATAGTACCCCTAAGTCGCAGAAACATTAAGGAAAATCGTTTGACCATAACAAATGTCCTCAACTTTGGAATATGCGAACACTTTTTAGAGCATTCGTCTTGGTTCGATCTTTCGTAAATAATCGATCTTCTCTTAAAACGGGCACCGGTTTATTTAAGTCAACAAGTTCTTTACCTAACATGACCGGGATTAAGAAACGACACTATATCCAAATCATGAGTGTAAAATTGAGTCGTAATTAGCCGGAGCTGATGGTAGGACGTCTTGTGAGTTCGCACGGGTAGGTACCACCGCCCTGCCTATTTCTGCCGTGAAGCAGTAATGCGTTTCGGTTTGAAGGGTGGGGTAGCCGTTGTAACTAAAACATGAGACCTTAAAACTTATATCTCAAGGTGGGTGGCGCATTTACGTTGTAGATGTCTATGAGCTCCAGTAACCACTTAACACCAGGTGGGCTGTGAGCTCGTCCACTCATCTAAGCAATAAAAAAATAATATGCGGGAATCACTTTTTTTGGAAACATTCATTTTTCATCAATATTTAAGTGTGGAAAAACAAAATTTGAATTATAATAACTTCACAATGATGATGAAGGCGCCATTTTTTATTATTAACTAAAGCTCTATTTTGACTCCAATTTTGAATCAGAAATGTATTGTTTGTTGTTGTTGTAAACGCGTATACCGTTTATATATTATAAATAGCAATAATCGGTGCATATTACAGTATTGAGTTGTGTAAAAAAAATTGAAATCGTAGACTTCTATTTAGATAAAACAAAGTGAATTAAATTAAATTTAATGGCAATGTAGTAAAGCGAAATGAATCTGCCTGTGCGTATTGTTTAAGTGTTTTAAATGTTATCATAATAGAATCTAGTCGTTACAATGTTTCTATCGCCAGCATAGATTAATTATTTAAAATTATATAATATAAAAAAACTCAGCATAGATGTTTTCGCATATAGTGATCTTAAATTTTGTAACTTTATAATATTGTAAATACGTTGTAATAATACATGTGTAGAATTAAACTTGGTTTGAAACTTTTGTTCATTCATTGTTTCCTATTCTTAACGAAAAAAAGATACTTAAATGGTATTAGCCAAAAGCTATAACAAACAAGCTAAGTTTTAATAATACCAACGAATTTGAGGCGATAAAAAATAATATACACTACACAACGAAGGACATTGTAAGATTGCCATTCGAAGGTACTGGTAGTGTGGGGTATTGCAAACCCTCATAGCACCACCACCTATACCACTACTAAGCGCCACCATCCTACCAATTTCTGCAGTGAAGTAGTCAAAAGGTCAAAAGGCGACAAAAGCCGAGATCAAAGCTAAATTTTTTTAGCCAAAAGCTAAAATAGTGAAAATGTTACCGATGTTGCATTATATATATTTTTTTTTTGTTAATATTTTTTTACTTTTATAGTTAAATAATTTATAAGTTGTATTTATTTATGCCTACATATATGTACTTAACATATTCATTTATGCACACGATGTCTTAATGTTCAACGAGTGATAAAAAATACTATTAAACTATTTTGAAAATCTCAAACTCTTTAGGGAACTATTAAAGAGCACAAACTAAATCTCACATATGAGATAAGACGCAGTTAAAATTTAGTTTCTTATTTAATCAATTTCTACTCAATCAACCTCATAGAAAATAATTTACATTAAATATTCACAAGTTTCTTTGAATGTTACACATAGACAACTGCGAACAGCTAACCCAGCTGCGCAATTTGTGGTAAACGCATCGCTAACTTCGGCTCTGTGTCAGTGAAAATCAAATCTTACCGCTCGGTTGAGAGTCCTGTGAGCTAAATTGAGGCGTTAAAAATGTGACTTTGATGCATACAATAATGCGAACACAGAACGAACGTTTTGACCAAACAATTAAAATTAATATGATTATAAAAATACACATGTTTTTTTTTTATTATTGCCTTTGTAGGCAGACGAGCATACGGCCCGCCTGATGGTGAGTGGTTACCGTCGCCCATGGACTTCAGCAATGCCAAGGGCAAAGCCAAGCCGCTGCCTACCGACACATGTAGGTATGCGGTAAACGAATCAATTACGTGTACCAAGAGGAACGTAAAGTAAATTAATTAATTTAACTTTTCTAACAAAGCATATATATACATCCAAATAGAGAACATCTGTAAATCATTAGGAAACATCATAAATTATCACCTCAATTAAAGTTACACATGAAAATCAATTTAGTTGTCAATATAATAAATAACAAGCCGCCCGCTCCGGTTCCGCTCGGGTCTCTAACAAAAATTTCAAAGATATTTAACGTTATTGGAGTTTTAGTAAGGATTCATAATTTTTTTCAAAAAGGATTATAGCCTATGTCACTCGGAAATAGTGTAGCTTCCAAACAGTGAAAGAATTTTTCAAATCGGTTCAGTAGTTTCAGAGCCTATTCAATAAAAACAAACAAATAAATCTTTCCTCTTTATAATATTAAGTATGGATATATAGGTATATATGCAAGATGAAACAATTTTGACAACGCAATGTAAAGAGTTTTGATGATTGAAAGAGTTTCGTCGGTCACTCAGCAATTTACTGGCATCGAGGTTCAAAAAGCGGTGGGAGCTTATGGAATTTTTCTACGTAAATTCATATTCAATGCGTTCACGAGACATGGACGATGAAGAAATTGACCCGCTTTGGTAGGTGCTTGCTGTCTGATTGTGACGTGGTCGATAACGTGTTCAGCTATTAGTTATTTCAAGNTGATGATTGAAAGAGTTTCGTCGGTCACTCAGCAATTTACTGGCATCGAGGTTCAAAAAGCGGTGGGAGCTTATGGAATTTTTCTACGTAAATTCATATTCAATGCGTTCACGAGACATGGACGATGAAGAAATTGACCCGCTTTGGTAGGTGCTTGCTGTCTGATTGTGACGTGGTCGATAACGTGTTCAGCTATTAGTTATTTCAAGATTCAGCCTTCGAACTGTTTGGCGGCATACGTATTGATGCTTATGAAACCACCGGGCTTCATAGACATCCATGGCTTACCGATCGCATTTAATACCATAGATCCAACAAGATCGAAAACTGTGACGATAAACCGAACCAAACTTTCCAAACTAGCTTTACGGCCAAGTATAAAAGAGAAAATCCATATTTTTATTGTATTTATGGGTAAATGGCTCATTGGTGACCTGGTAAGTGGTTACCCGAGCCTTTAGATGTTACAATGTGAAGCCATCAACCTTGAAACGTGAAGTATAATAATTTCTGTTTCGCGATAGGAATGGGTGAGATATCTACCCGAGCGGGCTTACAATACGCTCAATAACTTCCAGTTTGCAATGGCAATGCGCTAGTACAATACTGGGAGTACGAATAATTTACACCATACAGCCAAAAACTAAAATACGTTGTACATAATATTAAGCAAACGTTTTAGAGGCGGAGACAAGGACACCAGAAACAATTGGAGGCGTTTAATTGAAAATGCTTGAATTCCATGTTTAATTAATTTGATAGTATTTTTTTTATTGCCCTTGTAGGCAGCCGAGCATACCTCCTGATGGTGAGTGGTTACCGTTGCCCATGGACTTCAGCAATGCTAGGCGCAGAGTCAAGCAGCTGCTTACCGTTAAGTACTCTCCACAATCCTCGTTTGAAGGACATATCATAGCGCTCGGGAAACACCGTGGAGGGGAGTATGACTTATTTTGAGTATTATTAAGTATGTTTTGATGTGCAATAAAGTATACTCTACTCCTTCCTCTAACTCTCTCTTGTCCTTGAACGTGCTAAAGATTTTGGCATACATACGCTCGAAAAACACTACCCTCCTTGGGCTAACGCGTAATTATTTCTAGAAATAGTTTATATTCAATAAGCTATCGCCACAATATTCATATAATCTCATATAATAGTTGGCGGTTGCTAAGTAACGAATGCCAATGAAGGATTAGAAAGGTTATCGAACTCTATCACGGTCGGTATTATCGGATCAGCCAAAGATAAAGTTATAACGAACATAACCCATTGAATAATTGTCTCTGTATTGAATTGTGCATAGTTTAAATTTTTTTGTTTCTATTTTTTGGCGTGAAGTAGTCATATGTGACGGTTTAAGGTGGGACAGTTGAAACTGTATTTTGACTGTTCTATCTACTGACTGACTTGGTAGTATAGTGGGTTGTTTCCTTGATTCCTGGGCCAAGGGTCATAGGTTCGATTCCCACAACGGGCAAGCATTCATGTGATGACTAATATATTATTTAATATTTAAACGTATTTCAGTCTCTGGTTGCCATAGTTTAGGAATTCCTAGTTTGGCGAAAGTAGACCGTGTCTGACTTGTTCGCTTATATTGTACGAGTATTATCATTACCTAATTAGTAGTGGCAGTCACTTCGTTATATCAAAGAGATAAATATGGGCCTAATCACAGATGGGCCATGATGATGTATCTATAGGTGTAAAAAACTGTTTAACTTTTATTTAAAAAGTCGTAAGCTCAGATCAAAACTTCATCTAGAATCTTCAGAAAAAAGTCTTCACTTAGCCATAGCTCTTAATATTACCATCAATCATGATTACATCTGACGGCTTCAACGGAAGTAAAGATCGTGTAAGGTTTTCTCATTTTATATTCCGAATAAAATGCTGCCTAGTACTGATAGTAAAATTATAACATCGTACTTGCCATATTGACAAAGCTATCACGGATTCGTGCGGCGGTAATTCGTTAATCTCATATTGATGGAAGCGAAATTGCTTTTTAGATTAATGCTAACAACACGAATATTAGTTTTCCAATAAGAACAAAACATTTCGTAAATTGCTCGGCCATCTGCAAGTTTGTTTCGGTCGTTTACTACCGCTGTCACACAAATTACCCTTCGCAAACCGCGAAGTTTGTGTGACTTACTTAAACAGACTTCGAAACGTCCAACGTATGATGAATCCGTGCGTTAAAAGCCCGAGTTAATAGACTGGTTTATTTATATTAGAAAAGTTTACAGGTGAGCTCAAAATCTATCCGATGTTAGGCAGTTACCCGGATCTTATCACACTGGTGTTTGTTGTTGTATATATGCAGGTCTACTGTCCAGCCAACAGTAGGATTAAGG
Organism: Bombyx mandarina; assembly: GCF_003987935.1. The sequence continues at coordinate 1,528,820 of NW_021011491.1, read as the reverse complement.
GCATCAGTGATTCAGCACGTGAAGCATTCATAGTCTAAGTGTCCTCACTCCCACGATCATCCTCTTCGGCAAATCAATACCCAGGACCAGGAAGTTCAAGTTTCTGGGAGTCACCCTGGTTGCATCGATGACATTCCGCCTGCACATAAAATCTGTCCGCGACCGCACCGCCTTTATCTTTACAGACTTACCCAATGATTTGTAAGCGAAGTAAAATGTCCCTTCGAAATAAGGTGACACTGCAAAACTTGCTTACGACCCGTCATGGCGTACGCGAGTGTGGTATTCGCTCACGCGGCCCGCACGATCATAGACTCCTCCCAACCCTTCAATCGTCTTTTTGCAGGTTAGCCGTCGGAGCGCCGAGGTTCGTGAGGAACGTCGACCTACACGACGACCCCAGCATCGAATCGATCCGGAAACACTTGAAATCAGCGTCGGAACGGAACTTCGATAAGGCTGTGTCATGAAAATCACCTTATCGACTGTCGACGCCCTAGACTTGTCCTTACAGATCCATCAGATCTAACAGCTTTAGAGGCCTTCAGCTCTAACATTAGGAGCAGACTTAGGGACTCTGGTAATCGTACTCGTTGAACTCGGCAAAGAGTGTGACGTGCAATCTAATCCATTAGCCTGCTGAGTTTCTTACCGAATCTTCTCAACGGGTCGCAAAGCCCATAAGGTAGTAGATGCATTCTTTTTTTTTTTTTTTTTTTTTATTGCCCTTGTAGGCAGACGAGCATACGGCCCACCTGATGGTGAGTGGTTACCGTTGCCCATGGACTTCAGCAATGCCAGGGGCAGAACCAAGCCGCTGCCTACCGCTTAATACTCTCCACAAGCCTCGTTTGAAGAAGGACATGTCATAGCGCTCGGGAAACACCGTGGAGGGGAGCTCATTCCATAGCCGGATGGTACGTGGCAAAAAAGATCTCTGGAAACGCACTGTGGATGACCGCAGTGGCTCCAGGTAGTACGGATGAACTCTACTCCGGTGGCGGGCGGTGCGATGGTAAAAACGAGATGCCGGTATCATCTCGAACAATTCCTCAGAGCACTCCCCATGGAACATACGGTACAAAATACAGAGGGAACCGAAGTCCCTCCGCAGACCCAGAGGTTCCAAACGATCCGTGAGATTGGGATTATCGACAATCCGAAGCAGCTGCCCTTGAGCCCTTAGACCTCTTTCGAAGGCTCTCGGGCAGCTGTTAGCAAATTTCACTCCTCCTGGCCTTTGCTCACCCTCTTGTCCGGGTGAAACTGAAAAGGCATCTGGGCCGCCAGTAATCCTTCTTCCATAAAAAAATTAACTTTTTATATAAAACTATTATGCCATGATCTATTGCTCCAGATTGTAGTATATTTTTTGAAGACGTTTCATTCAATAACGGTTTCCAGAAAGAACATTTGTCTGTTTTTCGCTGATAAGCCTATAAAGATCAATGATCAACCAAACGATAAAAATTTAAAAACAAGTGTCCCTGTTATAATTTTGTTTAGATTAATTGAATTGAATTATATATATTTATTTTTTATTGAATCATTTTAACGCACAGTATACGATGTGTTCTATTTAGAATAGTTCCAGCACGGAACAGAATCTACTGGGAATTAACGGATCGTTCATCTTCTCATAACGATCATATTAGACAGATATACCTTATAATATATAATAACCTTTTAGAAAAAATGCTAATGCCGAGCCATCCATTCTAATTTAATTTAAACAATTATTCTAGCGTCTGTTCTCAAACGTCCCGCAATCTATTCAAAATTATGTTAAAATACAAAAACAAATAATTTGTAGTAAAATAATTCTCAACGGAATTTCGTAAGAGAAAATCTTGTAACATTTTCATAAAACACACATTACCTCTCAGTTACTTGTGTACCGTAAACAGTTTTTCGCGACCCTACCAAACAGATCCAATTAGTGATACAAGAGGTTCTAATGGCCCGTACTTTTTTCCTTGGATTGAGTTTTTTTTTTCCGAAACACAATACTTTTTAATGGGGTCCATTTCAAAGATCACCATGTACACCTATTGTCGTTCAACTGAACCTGAGGCCCGGAATGTTTTGTCATTGTCGTTTATACATAATATAATCAAGATTAGAAACGAGTGATATGCTTTTGTGATTTCAAATGGCCTACAAAAAATTCCTTGCTATACCTTCGATTTTTTTGGACACACCTACGTCTTCATCTACAATATATTATGTTTATGTTATGTTTTCATAAATAAAGCAAACTTTGAGCTTACGTATTGTATACGAAAACCATATCACCCTTAAAACCTAAGAATCTATTATGAGTAAGCATAGAATTTCCTACTTTTTTTTTATCCTACCTATGCTGATAGACTTGAGAGGCTATTTCAGCTTCACCCTAACGTTTGTAAGTGAGCTCGTGGGGCTCAAACCGGAGAGTTGCTAACACTGATCCTAGCAAGAGCAGTGCTTCGCAGAATCTACCACCGGATCGGAAACGCGACCCACTGAGAAGATCCGGCGAGAAACTCAGTGGGCTAACTTCCTACACGCCCAATAATTATGATAACTACTTATAAACTACAGAATAATTATTTTGATTTTTAGTGCATAACTTTATTCCCTCAACTTAAAAGTATCGTATCGTATGTACGACGGAAACCACCTTCTTGCATCAAACGATTCGAATCACGAGCTTACTGGAAGATTAAAGTATCTCGAGATAGAAATAGCATCCAATAAATAATACTGAATAAATCAAGGAACGTGCTCAATCTCAATATAAAATAATTGTTATACTTAGATATTTGCTATTAACTATATCCGCGTATTTCTTTTTTTTTTTGTTATGGCACGACTGCGATTGAGATCATGATCCATCTAGGTTAAGTCATAATATGTAGGAGACTATAGACATTAGAACTTGAGTACCACCACCCACTTCGGGACGTGAGAACTAAGTGTGAATTGTGTAATGAAACAGCTCTTCCAACCTTCACAGCGCTGCTATGAAATGCCCTACCAACAATAGAGAGGCAAATTACAATTGATCCGGGCTTATTACACGATGTTATTACAAGTAAAAAATATGGTGGATTGTTTTTTTCCTCAGATGCTTGAACAAGCTCTCGATCCACCCCCTGTTATGTGGTTACCGGAGATAATAGATACATCAGCAACCTAAGTCCCGGCATCCGCCTTTAGACGTGAGTGCTAAGTCTTAGTTTTCTACATTACAACGATCCTTCAAACCGAAACGTATTAAAAAAATTGATGTGTGCCTACGGGATGTCAATACTGGCATAATCACATCGCTCTCTACCAGGGCCATTATCTTTTACTTCACGACGAGTTTGACTTTTATGAATTTGCCATGACGGATAGAGACTGGTTCCATGGCGTTTTTAAAATGATGACGTCAGCGTCGCTGACGCCAATCTCTTCGTCATTATCATTGCCTTCTACAGTGACAGTAGTTAAGACTCACTTTTCCAATGAATTCCGTTTATTACATTTCAATAAGTGTACAATGATAGCAATAGAGAGCTTCGCTGCGTTCGACTGCTCGACTCGGAATTGTGCTTTCTTTCCTACTTATGTTTGACAGACTATATCAGCATTACCCTAGCGCATGGGTGAGCTGTCGGGGTTCAAACCAGGAGGCGTTGCTAACACTAACCCTAACAAGAGCACCGCTTCGCAGAATCTACCACCGGATCGGAAATGCGACCCACTGAGAAGATCCGGCGGGAAACTCAGTCGGCTGTGTCTATGGGGTTTTGTGCGACAATAGTCACTCGTACTAATAGTAGAAAGTGTGGGTAGCTTAGTCATGAATTCTCTTGAATACCGTCTAAAATAGTTGTTGACATGCGTAGCATTAAGGAAACAGTTGATTTTAACTATTTTTAGTTAACTAAATGGTGACGTTGTGCCGACAGCTATAATACAATCTCAACCATATACACATTTCACCGCCTATCTAATTATTTGAGTGACAGGAATCAGTAATGGTCATAAATTTTGGTATAACACATTCCTTAATACTGAAATATTTAGGTTTAGGTTACAAGTTTACAAAAGCGCCAAAAGTCAAAAATGACGCTTGGTATGTCGAAGAATTGGCCATCTAAGTGACAATGGGCTCGGTCTGCTTGCTAAAGACCGACAAAACTGCAAGTCGATTGACCACTCGCATAACTAACTATACCACCGAACTTTACGACATAAACAAGCATATCATTACCGTGTAGCTAGAATTAACTAACTACGATATAAAAGGTGGTATCCGTGAGGACTTCTAAAGCGCCATCTATCATAATTTTCCAGTACAATTTAGTTTTTGTTTTCTTTAGTGACATCTAGAGTCACATGTTGATATTACTTCAAATTGTGTTTCCTTTTAACTTCGTAATGAGTGTTGATTTTCAGAGTTTCAGGGTTGTCCAATGTTTCAGAGTTTTTCTACTTAATACAATTAAAGTATAAGAGATGGCGCTGTTATAAATGTATTTTAAATGTATTTCAAAATTGTTGTTAGAATTTAACGCCTTGTTTAGATGCAACCTAAGACATGTTGCTTAATTATCTATTTTGAATTTACAAACGTCTAAAATGCTACTCGCAACTATGGCGCCTGCAAAAGCCCTTAAGAACCCGTCAAGTGTTTTTATTTATAATTTAAATAACTACAAAATTTCGAAAAATTTAAAAAGGTTTAATGTTATAAAAACGGATAAAAAATCTATAATCTTGTATCGAAACTGGGTGATTCCACAACTTAAAATGACATTGTCTGATAGAAACAATGGATGCACAAAATAATTAAACAAATAAACAAAATGTGTGGATTCGAAAGAGGATTTATTTATTTAATTACTTACTACTATTACGCCGGTAAGAGTAACGCCATCTATCGCCGAATAGTCGAATGAATATCGGAGGATCTAGTGGTAACTAGGACGCTCGTGAAGTACAACGCCATCTATTGTCAGATAGCGGAAACACAATACCTACTCGAAATGTGTGGAATGCTCTCGATAATTTTAGGGATGTCGTATCGGCTATAAAAGCGTTGTAGAGATGGCACGCAGTCAGTTAGTAATCGGAACTACTCGAAGCGAAACATCGAATCACGTGAAGCGAAACGGAAGAAGCGAATTGAGAATTTTTAAGTGTTTGTGAAGTGTTTTAAGTACTCTAAGTGATAAATACAGTGTTAACTTGTAATTCGGTAGAATTTTTATTTAACACGAACCCCACCGCGTAACACTACGATAATTCAAGAGCTAAAACCTACATGCAATATGCATATGCAACCTACATCACCTCTGTAATCGAATTCAGCACGATTTGCAGTCTCAATGGTACCGCTCTTCTACCCATCCTACCTTATATTTTACCGGAATACACTAATAATTCAAAAAGAGTAACGATTAGGCCACCCGTGCGAGGTTACGCCCAAACTTCCATAAAATTAAGAGGAAATTAGGCATGAAACATTTTATACGCTAGACTGCTACTACGAATGAGCTAAGGGAATTTCGTAACATCAGCTAGATGTAGACGAAGTACCGTACGCGTACCCCTTGATGGATAGCTGGGTCGACTATTATTATTGGGTGAGTGAAAAACCTAAATGAGAATTTTAATAATTTTTAAACTAGAATAACATGTGAAAAGAAATGATAGTGGAGATTTGAAAATAGACATTACTATGATCCGTTAGAAATCTGATGGGTCTGCTTTCAAGGGAAGAAACCTTTACAGGCAGCAGTGGGCTTGGTTTCAACACTTTTGAGGAACGGTAATCCTGAGATTTGCGATCAACTTAAAATACAAATTTTATCTTACCTTATTCTAATTCGTTATTTCATATTTCTATACGGTATTATAAGTCATAACAAATATCATTCCCAAAAGACTAGTTCGGATGATTTATAAATATTGCAGTCGGTTTATTGAGAAACCGATCACGTTAGGGAACTAATGCTAGTACGTGATGATCAGAAAGTTCCGATAACTTAACATGTTTCTTGATATCTGTAACGTAATTAAGTTTTGCTTCAACATTATAGATTAGGTCAGTGATTAAATTGAAATCCACAATATAATATAATACATTTTTTTTATTATTATTATAAGATGAATGGATCAGCTAACGGCCCACCTGGTGGAGCCCCTAGACATCAGTAACATAATTTCCGCCATCTACCTTTTAAAGTCTCCGTTTTTACAGTACATTTTTCCCTACCTAATCTTCTTTTTCCCTAATCTTTGGCAGCCTAAGGGTCTGCTACCACACCACCTATCTTTTTCAGCAGCAAAGAATTCTAATGCTTTTGATTTTGTGATAAGGAAGTGATGAAAGCGTTTCACTATCTGAGAGTATCACGACTAAAAACATCTTTGATATTTTTAACGTAGCCTACATCGTTGGTACTATAGCCGCGTTTCGGCTTTATAGGCATATACACATTGTGGGACACCCTGTATAAGCTGCACTCTATTTCCGCCGCATCTTTTCAGCATATCGTGATTCCGATCAGTTGGTAGATTTAGCGAAAGATTATCGTGACTAGGGCAGATCGTAGAAAATTATCTCAGGTGGAGCCCCGTGAGCTCGCGACCAGTCATAGCGAACTTAGAACAGCACCTCAAGACTGCTGGTAGATAGGTAGGCAAAAAAAATCCACTTGAGAGAAAACTGATGTCTGAAGGTAGCGGTGGTACTCAGATTTTTTTTATTATTCTATGGGTTTTAATACCAAGTGTACCGCCTCTCTACATTTCTGCCCTATACGAGTTTTGAGCTACTCCAGAAGGTCATAACCTGTTATGTAAGTTAATTTGGAGAATCAGTCCATAAAACTTTTATATATTTTTTTATGTTTAGATGGTTGGACGAGTTCACAGCTCACCTGGTGTTAAGTGGTTACTGGAGCCCATAGATATATACAACGTAAATGCGCCGCCTACCTTGAGATATAGTTCTAAGGTCTCAGTATAGTCACAACGGCTGCCCCACCCTTCAAACCGAAACGCATTACTGCTTCACGGCAGAAATTGGCAGGGTGGTGGCATCTACCCGTGCGGACTCATAAGAGGTCCCACCACCAGAAAACGTCACGTAATAAGGACGTATTTCAATTAAGTAAATCAACTAAGTGCGCTAACTAAAAACATACGTAGGATCAATTCTTCAACTACAAATGCAATATTTAATATGTATATCTAATCCCGTTTCTACATCAACGTTTTATGTACAATCATATTTTCTTGTCTGGCCTCTGCTTTTACTGTGCTGTTATTTACGCGTAAAAGTAAAGCGTTGTTTGCCCGCAAAAAGTTATTTGAGATCACAAAGTAGAATCTCCAAGGGCGGTTAAACAAACACTTCCATTATTTTCAACGGACCAATTCTGTTTTGCTTCTTTTTTTTTTTCTAAAATGTTCCGGGTCCTTCATCTCTTTAATAATAGGGTTCAATATTCCCTTTGGCTTTCTCCTCTTGATTAAACTCAGGAATTAATGATGCAAATATATTTTAAGTCTTTCCGTTTCGTTGCGCGGCGATCGTATCTTCGATACGACAGCAGGCTTCATAAAATATTCTTAAGCGATTGAATAATAAAAATCCATTGTAATAATAACACTTGAGGATTTTCGAGGAAAAAGTATTCGATGTAGCAATTGAAAATCAAATTCGATACAAACGTGCCGTATAAAACCGAAGTGCACTATCCATTTCAGGTCCAGCTCTCTCTATCAATATAATAATATACTAAGATTATAAAGAGGAAAGATTAGTTTGTTTGTTTGTATTGAATAGGCTCCGAAACTACTTAACCGATTTGAAAAATTCTTTCACTGTTTGGAAGCTACAATATTCGCGAGTGACAAAGGCTATAATCTGTTTTGAAAAAAAAAAATGAATCCTTACTACTTAAAACTACAATAATGTAACACAAGGTGTAAAAAAATTACCTAAAATATTCTTTACATCGCCTGCCCTGCGAAAACTATTGAGGATAGAATAAAATAATGTACCAAGACTTTGTAGAAAAGTTTTACAAAAAGTGTCGCGGCGACAGCATACGTCTAACTTTGTACATTGTAGTTATGCCGCAATAAGTGTTCTTTTATTTATAAAAAAAACAACGTCAAATGTCGTTGAATTTTTTGTTAAAGACCCGAGCGGAGCCGGAGCGGGCCGCTAGTATAATATGTTTCCGAGTTTATTCTCGACGAAGTGTGAAGTGCTGAAATTAATGAAACAATTTTGGGAAAAAGGAAACTATCTCCTTCACTTCTAACTTTACTATACTCATTTCTTTTGAACGAACGAGAGTGGAGAGAAATGTTTCTCTAAATTCAATTTCGTACCGGTAAGCTAAGTGTGTTTTGTTTTGTTGAAGTTTCGTTAAAAATATAACTATAATCGTGTTACATTTCACGAAATACTAAAAGTTGTATTAAAAGAAATACATTCGTTGCAATAGAAAATATTTCAATTTAGTCGTTTGATTTTATAAAATAATTAAGGTAACGACCTACTTGGCACACTTGATTGAAACATAGAAATACCTAATATAATTCCTTAATTTCTATTCAAATAGAATAGATTCTTCACACACATTCTATTCAAATAGAATAGAACACAATTTTTATTCAAATAAAATTTCAAGAATCCCATCGATAGAAAATAGGTAACCTTAGAATAAGATCCTCGAATAGATATCCTTAATAACACCTACTCGTTGTTGCCACTTGTAACTTGCTAATAATTAACTGAAGTTACGTATTAAACGACTACCAGTAGTGATAGAAACAAATTTTCAAAAACCTTCAAAAGTCAACTCTGTATTGGAAGGAAAATCCATTGTATCTTAGTTAAATAAATAAGCGTGCATGTGTTTGGCTTCCCTGAAACCTTTTACTGTAAAGATTTCCTCGTTCGTCCTAAATAAATGTTTGAAAGGAATTTTGATGGCGATAAATTGCTTGCTTTAGAGATAAGCGGTAAATGCTCTTTAGTTTAGTGTATTATTTAGCTGTTTGGAAAGGAAACAAGGATTTTAATAAAAAATGTGGAAATAAAAGTCAAGGTTTCTTGCAGCCCGGTCGAATTTATGAGACGTCGCCTTTACCTACTGCCACGATTCGGCACAACATGTTTTTCCTCAAAATATTAAATCGACTTCGAAAAAAATCACCAGAAACTGTACTGGGTGCATTTGAGAAAGCATTGAAAGTATTGTATTAATAAAGCTGATTTGTAGTATTCAAATTCTGCGGACCCAATTTAAGTCGATAAAAATTGATAATTTTTTTATTCGACTAACTTAAATAATGTCAATAAAAACTTCAGTGCCTTCACGTAATTTTCAGTAAATAGATTTTATTTTCGGTTAATAACCCTTGCGGAAAAAATATTAAACAAGAAACATTGCAGTTTGCAGCAACGTTGCAGTAAGCAGGAGTTTTGTTAACAACAAATTACCACATTACAAAAAGATACAAAAAAGATCTTTATAGTGAATAAAATGCAGACAGAACCAGTTTTGTGGAAGCCTAGACATTAATGAAAAGCAATTGCCCAAATTAATGATTTAGTCAAAAAAACATTCTTCTATGAAAACATTATTTTAACACAAAAGCTTCGACGAAACTTCCAAGGAAATATTTATTTTGAATGTGGACCACGTTTGGTTTTCTGATTTAGATCCGAATATATATGTTCTTGAATCCGTATTTAATTCCTATGAGAGTCCACGTGATTTACCACGAAGCAGCGTTGAGACGTGAGATTTATAAGATTTACTGGTTCTGCACTTTTAAAATTTTAAATCAGAAAATCCCGACTACGGAACATTATGCAGAATATTATATAGAGCTGTGAAGTATTTTGATATATGCTTCGAGCAACATGAATAAGTTTGTGCAAAAAGTATTATATAAAAATGCCAATACAAGCTTTGTCATTTCATAGTTTTAGTGTCTACTAGTAAAATCGTGGTTGTCTTATCTCAGTCTAAAATGAACACTCAGTCCAAAATTATCCCACACTTNGACTACGGAACATTATGCAGAATATTATATAGAGCTGTGAAGTATTTTGATATATGCTTCGAGCAACATGAATAAGTTTGTGCAAAAAGTATTATATAAAAATGCCAATACAAGCTTTGTCATTTCATAGTTTTAGTGTCTACTAGTAAAATCGTGGTTGTCTTATCTCAGTCTAAAATGAACACTCAGTCCAAAATTAACCCACACTTAAAACTTTTACGGTCTTGTTACGCGTTTACTATTTTCATTTTACTATTTCCTACATTTCGAATATTTTACAGTTTTCATGGTCACGGACTGAAAGTTCTGAAAAGAATTTTATTATTATTCCAATAACGTAACTGTAAATAATTATGTATCACAATTATCGAAAGTAATGTAATATCAACAACTCAAATCAAATAAGTACTCAACTCAAACAAGTACTTTACATTTCCTACGCCGCACACATTTTGAAAGTTCAAAAATGTTTCGACCTTATACTTTAATGTAGCGAAAATTTTTCAGTTAGCGTTGTGCCTGCTCTATTGTTACTGGTTGAGGTTGATCTTAAAGATCCTCCTAAAGGAGACAAGGAACGGTAGGCACTAGACGCCAAACTGGCCATAAACGTGTAATGCTCATAATAGAACAATGTAAAAATGGTTAATTGAGGCATACTTAAAGAAAGTCAGTACCGTAGTAAAGTAATCTCTTTATCCATCAATTTTTAGCCATTGTATTGCAAAGCTTCGAATAATCATTGATTTAAAATAAAGCAGCTTAAGAGAGAGATTAAGGTGTTTGTAAAACCTCCGAAGCCACTGTCAGAATTTTAGAGCCTAAAAATAAAACATTTTCACTTAATTCATTATTAGCTCCACTAATGGGTTGAAAGGTACTTAAGGCTTTTAATTTTGAATAATTGTTAGGTAAGCTAAGTAGAATGAGTTTTTAATGGGAAAACTTTGTTCAAATAAACGTGATGAACCTTATTTGACATAAGGTTTTAAATAAAATGTATGAGTTCTCCAATGTTTGAGACATGAACATTCAGTTATTTATTTTTGAATTTTTCACACAAATTATTCTAAGTTTACGCGTCATGCGTTATAACTATTTAATAAATGAGTATTTAAACACGATATTTAGGTTAATATTCTAAATATTACAACAATATTGCCAGCACAATTTGCTAAGTGTCAAGATTGAATACTGCTAGTAGAATGTGTAATGCCGGCTTTTAGACTAGTTTAAAAATGCATTGGTTTTTTTATCCGATTACCATATTCAACACTTATACTTATACTACAGCTTAAAGCTATGTATTTTTAAAGTCATCATTTCGGGATAGGCACTTTTGAAATCGTTGAAAATTTAGAACCAAGCAAAGTTGAGATAATCTTGGATAAAGCCTCTTCAAAAAACGCAACCCAATTTAATACAATCTCAGAAACTGATTGCGCTGTATTTACACTACTTAGTTTTAATTCTTTTCCCATCACTGCTTTGAAATTCATGAAAGTTATTGTTCTTATTTACGTTTTCTTTCTGGTGTTTCGAGTTCATGCAATGGTCATACATTTCCTACGATAGCTGATCCAATCAATCCACTTCAGAATTGACCACATACTACCTATTTTTCATTTCCGTCGAGCAATATCCTGCGGGGAATGTTTGGGTTAGGTTTTCCAATTTCCTTCGTATTGAGTTTTAAATTCGTTTGCGGGTTTCCTTAACTTAGACTAGCACCTGTATTCAACTACAAAATGTATTTGAAATTTGACCTACTATAGTTTTTTAATCACTACAGTTCAGACAAAGTGTCCGCGATAAACTTATTATGAATTTTAGATGTTAATTTCAGGTGCCTATATCTGTGACGAGTAGTGGGCTTCAATAAAATTACAACTTTCACCTTATGTTTTAAGGTGGATGATGGGGATCCATGTAATGAAATTTTTGAGCAAAAGATAGGCAGGGAACTCCTACCACGACAAATTTTCTGATTTAAAAAATTAAAAATTTTCGATTTTCAAATATGATGACTCGATTCGATTCTTCTATGTCCAATGTAGGTGACCANTCTGTGACGAGTAGTGGGCTTCAATAAAATTACAACTTTCACCTTATGTTTTAAGGTGGATGATGGGGATCCATGTAATGAAATTTTTGAGCAAAAGATAGGCAGGGAACTCCTACCACGACAAATTTTCTGATTTAAAAAATTAAAAATTTTCGATTTTCAAATATGATGACTCGATTCGATTCTTCTATGTCCAATGTAGGTGACCATTGAACGGAAATGATAGATCAACTAAAATTAGCTGTTCTTGGAAATGAAAAAAAAAAACGAATAAAATTTTGCACCACCGGTTCCTTCTATTTTAGCACGAAAGCACGAATATACTATTTCTTAAAATAGCATAAGATTATAAACACAAAGGAAAACAAAATCTTAAAGCAAAAGGAACAGGAATTCAATATATTTTACACAGTTTTTAACTTTTTACGTGAAATTTATTTGGTTTATTTACTTGGAAAAACTTGCCTGTCCCTAGAAAGCTTTTAAAGCAGGCACAGCTTATTATCCATATTTGCAGTATTTTTGGGATCTATACAATATATATCGGTCAGTTAAATTAAGCCTCATTAATTGGCTAGTCCTCGAGTAGCCCAATAAACATGTGAGTTTAAGTTTAAGTTTTGTAACCGCATTAATGAAATAACACAATGGTAGTCAAACCAATTAAACAGGAAGTTAAGTTAGATATCAAAAATATATTCTCAAAAATATTCCGGCGGGAAAAATTAACATATTACAATAAAAACGCCTTGCGAAGCCTTAAGAAAAAAACGCTAGCTTGCCCATTTTATGATCGTAAATTATGGTCCAATATATGCTATACAATGTTCTGCCTATATTGTTTTCAAACTATTTGAAGTGGAAATAACGCAAAATTTTCAATCCGTTCAGATAAATGGACATCGGATATTTATCAATCTCATAAATAATAAATCAATTTTATTTTTAACTAGCGACTCGCCCTCGCTTCGCTTCGGAAACATTAAAATTTTATTATTGATAACTGAGTCCTGCGATGTTACCCGCGGTTATTGTCGTACCACGGCTGACGCCGCGGGGTGAAGCTAGTCTTAAAAAGTAGCCTAAGTTGCTTCTTATATCATCAGCTACGTGTCAGTGAAAGTCACGTCAAAATCGGTCCAGCCGTTCCAGAGATTAACCGGAACAAACAGACAGCCAAACAAAAATTTAAAAAAAAATTTATTTTGGTGTATGCACGTAGTAAAAAGCGGTTATTTCAATGTTACAAACAGACACTCCAATTTTATTTATATGTATAGATATCATTAATTTAAAAAAATGATTAAATCATTAGGATATAGATTTACAATTTAAGAACGGCAACCGGTATAGTTAGTCTGTTTCTATTTATTTTATAATATATCCAGATACAATTCCAGCCCTCTGTATTTGACGTGCAATTAGCATCGCATCAACGTATAACAGTGGCCGTGTCATAAACAAAAGACGATTGAACGATTAAATAGCTTTCAATCGATTCGTAAAACATTGATGTGTCAACAATAGAAATTGGAACAGCAGAAGCTGGAAAAATAAATAAAAAATACGGAATTAAAACATGGACAAATAATATCACGTAATGCGTAATTACTGGTGGTAGGATGCCTTGTGAGTCAGCACGGGTAGGTACTACCACCCTGCCTATTTCTGCCGCAAAGCAGAAATGCGTTTCGGTTTGAAAGGTTGGATAGCCGTTGTAACTATACTAAGACCTTTGAACTCGTATCTCAAGGTAGGTGGTGCCATTTACGTTACAGATGTCTATGAGCTCCAGTAACTACTTAACATCAGGTGGGCTGTGAGCTCGTCCACCCATCTAAGCAATAAATTTTTTTTAACGGAAATGAAATTACTTTTTATCTACCTTTTCGTATACTCTACAAGAATTTGAAAGAAGCAGCGCGCTAAGGTAATGGGCGAATTGAACATAATTTCCAGAAACAGTCATCGTCGCTATATATCGTACTCACTCAGTAGGTATATTTGTGTAAACTAAAACCTTTGGGAGCATTTGTTCCATTTGGGTCTCCTTTATTAGTTTTTTCGAGGGGAAACCAAAAGAACCCGACGTCACACACAATAACTTGCACAATGTTTCCTGAAAGCAATATTTTTGATGGATGATAGTTAATATGTCTACATGTGTTGCCTTGTAAGCGGGTAACTAGTCTTTGTCTTTACATATACGTTAACAGTGAGACAAAATTGTTAAGTAAAGTTTTTTTTCTTTGTTTCAACTGTTTTGTTTAATTGCCGTTGACGAGCTTTATTTTAGTAAAAAAAAGTGGAAGAATTCAGTTTTTTTTCTTCTTCAAAACATCAAAAACAAAACAGGCAGTGTAATATCTATATATATAAAAATGAATTGCTGTTCGTTAGTCTCGCTAAAACTCAAGAACAGCAGGACCGATTTAGCTAATTTTGGTCTTGAATTATTTGTGGAAGTCCAAAGCAGGCTTAAAAGATAATTAGATAAATATGAAAATGGTCGGAATAAAATAAAAATAGCTTTGTTTTGTTTTTCCTTTAATGTGTCCTCCGTCGCTCGAACGGATTATTTTTGTTTGTTTTAAGTTTATTTTATACAAAAGTTTAGGTCTTTTATTTATCGATTGAGGCACTACGAAGTCTGCCGGGTCAGCTAGTTAAAATCTAAAAAATCTTGTGGCGTCAATGATTCTGATCGAAAATTGACATTCGACGAACACTAGTTAAATTTCAATCGATTCGCTTTTCTTTTTAATTTTTATTAGTAGATACTGATACAGTTTTGTACAAATAATTGCGCGCGGCATATTTCCGTACTGACGGACTGCAGCTTATTCTATTTAAAATTGAACGCGTTATTCGTAAAACTACAACTTTCAAATTAATAATTCTATTTTAATCTAATAGGTTGGGGAAAAAGTCTTTTCGCGTTATAGTATGTATGAACTTGTAATAAAATCTCTTTGGCTATACTATTTTTAGCTGGCTGGTTTTGGTATAATTAAAAGTTTAAATTTTAAAGAAANCTGACGGACTGCAGCTTATTCTATTTAAAATTGAACGCGTTATTCGTAAAACTACAACTTTCAAATTAATAATTCTATTTTAATCTAATAGGTTGGGGAAAAAGTCTTTTCGCGTTATAGTATGTATGAACTTGTAATAAAATCTCTTTGGCTATACTATTTTTAGCTGGCTGGTTTTGGTATAATTAAAAGTTTAAATTTTAAAGAAGATAATTTTAAATTAGGAAAATGTGTGATTTTTATGTGTGTGTAATTTTGTGGACCAATTCTGAAATCTACCTACAAGATGGCAAAAAGCTATCGAACAAAATAATACCTGCATACTATTATTAAATAAACTATAATATATTAAAAAATGTTGTGAATTTTCTTAAAAAATGCGAAGAAACTTTTCCCCCAACCTACTATATAATTGCAATTACAATTTTATCTGTCAAAAGAATCAAACGATTACCAACGTTATGATTTCCTTGTAAATCAAATGCTATATTTATTTAAAACCTAGAATTACTACGCGTTTATATCTTTGGAAATATCTATAAGTATACTGTTGCTTAATATAATGTTAACAAAGTTGACAACACTTTGATCAATATCTTTAAGATCGTTTCTCATGTGATCGGTGACTATTAAGTCAATTGAATTAAGTTAAGTTAAGTTAAGTTAAGAATTAAGTTAAGTATTTTGTTTCTAATATAACAGTCTGTAAGTCCATTTTTATAATTAATAAAAACAGATTTAACTAAATGCATTTATAACAATGCAGACCTATATCTTCGCGAGAGATTTCCGCGAGGGATTTCCAAATTCAACCGATGGAATAGGCTATCTTGACTTAGTTTTGCCTCAATATTATAGTAGAGGTGGTTCTGATATCTTCTGAATTCAATTTCACAAATCTGGAACATTGGTCCCATTTATGTGTCACGTGAAAGTCTATTCAGACAGTCTATCGAGGCTGCTTAGATTATTTGATATTGATCTTCCAAGAGCCGTTCTTGACAAAGTTATCTAGGATCTAGGTCATAAAGGACCGCGCTCCTGTATACCTCCGAGACGTATGCCTTTGACAACCAATTAGCGTTTTGACATCGTCCTATTGTGCTCTTTGGGAAGCCAACTAAACTAATAGAAGTTGTAACACGACAAGGATTTTTCGGTATGACTCTGAATATATATTTTTTATTTGCACAGCAAGTAATGTTATTAAAACTTTATCTTGCATTAGTAATCT
Source organism: Bombyx mandarina (assembly GCF_003987935.1). Next base: position 1,512,418 of record NW_021011491.1, on the reverse strand, counting down.
AGTGTAAATCTACGCTCTCAGATGGCAATTCGAATTAAAAATATATTGCAAAAACCTTAAGCGCGCAATTAATTAACAATCAGCTTTAATAGCGGTGCACATTGTGAGCCCACACTAGATTTTGGGTTATGAGATCGAGAGCTCTTCTGTAGCAATGAAAGTCTCAAATTAAGGAAATTTAATGAAAACATTTAATATTAATATCGGAACATAAGAAAAAATGTGTTTCAATACTTAAATAGGAAACTTTAGGGATAACGCAATTAGATATAACGTCAGATTTGTAGCCAAGTAACTTTGAATAAAACTTTACAGAGGCGAATAAGATTATAATACCCAAATACCCATTATCCTAAAGCAACTTTGTTTTCAGCACCTTTCCTTATTACGGATGCGAAAGTCCTAACACTGCCATCTTAGGTATTAGCTTTTTTCATCTCACAAAAATTGGAAGTATTTTTGTACCGACATTGTATTTTTTGCCTTTTGACTTACTAATTAAAATAAAACAGTATTAAGCAACGAACCAATAATGGCTTTATCCGTTTGTCCTGAAAAACGCTCATGTTTTTTGTGTAATACGTAAGAACGTGCCGAGTAACCAATCATTATATGGATTGTTTTTACAAAACTCAATTCTTGAATCGAAGAACATAGCTATGAACTACTTTCTTTTTAATTTTTTTATGGCTTAGATGGGTGGACGAGCTTACAGCCCGCCTGGTGTTAAGTGGTTACTGGAGCCCATAGACATCTACAACGTAATTTCCGCCACCCACCTTGAGATATGAGTTCTAAGGTCTCAGTATAGTTATACTACTAAAAACCAAAAATACTAACGATATACATTTAAATAATTATCTACATATTTATGTAGGCAAAAGAACTTTTGAGACGTTTTAAAAATGTGGAATTTGATCGGATTTTTCTTCAGATTTGTCTTTTATTGTTTTATTTTGAAGTGAAAACTTCTTTAGAATCGTTGTGATTTCAAACCGGATGCAACGGAAAAAAACGACAGGTAAGACACAAATACAGAAATGTGTAGGATGAAGCCAGCAAAGAATGAGACAGAAATATACATACTATTTAATACAGCGCCATCTGTGAGATTTTTTAATACTAACGTGTGTATGAAAGCTCGTGTAGAAGAAGAAGAAGGGTCGTCATACCCCCTCACGGGGGCATGGAACGGGCCTCGGGGCAAACCCCACTACCCGGGACGGAGCTCCCTGCCACATAGGGCAGGGGTGGTATAAATGCAGGACGAGACGGGGAAGGACTGTTCGCAGCGCGTATACGGTTGCATAGCATCGACAAAATAATAAATACTTATATATAATACGATGGGCTTGTTGTCATGGTTGGAGTGATGCCCGTGGAGGAGTCTCCCCGGCGCCGGCTGCTGTCGTCTGCTTCCTACNGCAGAGTTATTTGGAGCGAACTGCCGCTCCAGCATTACGGCCAGGACATCGGCGCGGGCCTGAGCCGAGAAACATCGGTTGCCCCTCTCGTCCACGAGTGGACAAGTCGGGGCAGGCCGATTTGAGAGCTGGCGGCAAAGTCGGTGGAGGGACACGGACGAGGGGTCCTCACGGGCCTCCTCGATCCGTTCCTCCCACGCATAGCCCCAAAGCTCGTGTAGTGAATTTTAATTTAGGATTATACGTGAAATTAAAATATCAATTCACAGAGGGCGCTACCTTACAATTATTTACTAATGACAAAATTTTACATATACTTAAGACGTTTAGGATAGTTGTATTTTAATTTTGGAAGGTTTCACTTCTACCACGTGTGAATTGCACACATTTTTTTTTTGTTTAAATAAAATGAAATCCGGAACATGTTTCGCGTTACGTTCGGAAACAAAATAAGAACATTCGCAAGCGTAGATATATCTACAAAATTCGACGCTTCGTTCCTCTGTGAAACAAAATGTAGATAGCTCGAGTTGTGGAAAATTTAAATAAACTTCTGCGTTGTAGTTTTCATATTTGAATAATTCGACATGTTAGAATGTTGGAAGAAGTTTTTACTGTATTAAATTTTACTAAATAAATACTGGAATAAGGTCTATATTCTCAATATGCGCATGCTAATTTTAAGTGGAATACCTATTTTATTGTGGTGAAATTCTAGCCATACTATCTCATTAACACCCCTGCGGGGCTGCGTTTAGCAAATACTCCAAAGTTCTGTATAAGTTTAATTTTATACATTTAGCAAAGTGGTCTCTTAAAAAATAAATGCATAAGTGTCTTTGAATATATTTGAAACAAATGGTACAAGGAAATGTCATGTTAATAATAATAACCACAATAAAACAACTGTATTATAATACCTACCTGTAAGTTTTGTATGAAGTTAGTTTTAATTCGAAAGACAGTCCTCGAGTGGAATAGTTTTGCGGCAATTCAATTAAGTACAAGCTGGCCCTTGGAGGGGATCAGGAAACTTTCGTGTTGTGTTGGCTGTGTACAGAAAAAATAAAAATAGATGTTTGTTTGGAAATGTGATCTTCAGGCATCCTTAGTAATCATGCTTACTAGCAACCTAGCCATACCATATGAATTATTTACGTATTTGAACGCAGAAGCGTTTGATACCAGGCGTGCCAAGATTAGTCTTGTTCGGTCTGTGGACCAGTCGTAGGGTGTGCCCTAGAACTGGTACAGGCTATCCCGCGCGCCTTTCACGCACTGAAAGTGTAGTCTCTTCGGAGTCCTACATAGCCTGATTTCCCATCGGCCGGGTATCCGTAAATAGATCCTCCACCTCAAAAAAAGCATACCATAAGTGTCTAACCAAATCCGATAAGCAAATTCGAAATACTACAATCTACCAATCTTCTTGAGCTACCAACACTCTCTGTATTGTCACTAAACCGACTTCAAATCTAAGTTTAACTGTTTATATTTTTATTTCTTCATCGTTGTTTGAAAGTTATTATTTGTGCCAAACGGTATATACATACATACATAGTATGTATTTAAAATATATTAATATAGAATTATATTAACTAAAGGTCCCGCAGTAGTCGAAATTCGACTATAATTAATCGGAATTGTAAGTTTGTACACTATTATGATTGTATTTTATACTTCTATAATCACAAATTTCGCCAAGGCTAATTTATAAAAAAATATTAGTAAAGACAAACAATATTTAACCTATTCTCAATTGACAACAGACGTCAAGAACAAAAGTTTGACAATAAATAATAATGTGCGTCAAATACATGGTATGTAGTGTGTGTAATGTTTTCTTTATTGATTTTATGTATCTTTTATGCATTATTTTAAAAAAATATTAGCATTGTGAACTTCTTCACTATATTCTCTATAAGTGTGGAAAATTTCATACTCCTCCGTCCGCGCAATTTTCGTAAAAAGGGATACAAGGTTTTTGCTTCACGTATTAATATATAGATGATTCTTAATTCACGTGTCTAACTTCTATATTCTGATTGTAAAATGTTTTTCTTCTTAAATATACATAAGGTGATTCTCATTCAAATATATTAATTAGTTGCTATGATTTAGAAATCATTCCAAGCTCAGAATATCTTCAAAATAGTTTCAGAATGAAGTTTCATGAAATGTTTAGTGCATTTCAAAAGGCAGCGTTGCGTTGATTCATCTCGTGCACTTCAATCCGTACAAATATTTCACAGTTAGTTATTAGCGAAATGAGTAGTTAATGAAAATCTACGTTTGCATTTAAAATACCGCTCTCGTCTAATTGAAGTCTACGCCATATTGGGGGTATTCATGAACTTTCCAAGTACGTATAATGAGGCGTTAATTGTACTTTATGGTGTTTTAATGACTTTGAAACTCGTTAAATATAAAAAAAACCAAAATGTGTCATGCTTTTTTGATGATAAAAAGAAAGCAATTAAGACTTTAACCGGATAAATGAAATACAGGTGAGGAGGAGATTCACGTGGTAGTGTCAGTAAGATTCAATATTTTTTTTATTGCTTACCTTTTTTTTTATTGCTTAGATGGATGGACGACCTCACAGCTCACCTGGTGTTAAGTGGTTACTGGAGCCCATAGACATCTACAACGTAAATGCGCCACCCACCGCCAGATACAAATTCTAAGTTCTCAAGTATATTTACAACGGCTACCTGATGGATGAGCTCATGACCCACCTGCTGTTAAGTTGGTACGGCTATGCGATTAAGTTGGTAGGTTTCAGTTTTTACAGTAAAGCCGCTTTTCCATCTTTCAAACCGAAATGCATTACTGCCTCACAGCAGAAACGGGTAATGCGGTGGTTAGCTATCCGTGCGGACTCACAACACGTCTTACTACCAGTAACTAGAGCTTGTGAGCTTAATTTTTTTAAATGGCTTAAAGTTGCGAAAATTTAAATTGTTGACAGATTTCACTGCAAGAAAATAACTAATTCGTAACGATAACAAAAGAAACCGGAGTGTTTTTCTTCGCTGTCTATATTGTCGTGTGCAACTCAATATTCCTGCGATTCAAAGGCTTTTGTATCCTATTCGAATTGCTATCAGTTGCATTGATTTCACGTGGAAGTCTAAACAGGCAGATCTGTGTTTGCTCGCAAACACGACGCTGGCCAAACAATAGCCGTCAGCACTACAAATGCAGTGTACCGAGATGTACATTATATTAATACACTAAACAAACAAAGATGGACTGTACGATATGTAATTAAATCATGAAGGATAAACAGTTACACAATTGCAGGATCACCAATTCTGTATTGTAAAACTTAAAATGTTTTACTTGACGGAATGTTATGATATTTGGAGAATTAATTATGAAGTGAAGATGTGAATGTGTGTATTATAAATAATAATTGTAGGTGTATCTATCTAATCACAAAGCTGTCTGACCTACTTAGAAAGACTGGAAAATTATATTACTTTTTCTATATAATATGTTTCTCGTTTTCCTTATAATATTTTGCGTTGCTGTTCATATTGGTCATATCAAATAAAACCTTTTTCAATGTAGCTTCGGACCTTGATATTCTGGGTATATCCACACAATAGATACCTCGCGGTCTCTATGCGATTTGGTAATCTGAACGCAGCGATCCGTTGAGGTTGAAATGTGTTACGTAATGGCTTTCTCATATATCCGGTGCTGTTGGTGAGACCTTGAGGGCATCAGCTATCTCTTCTTCCCAAACAAAACATGCAGCCGGGACACCGAACCGAAAGCCAATTTGATTGATTCTACGAGTTTGACATTATCACTTCATTGTGGCAATCATTATTGAGCTCGTGTCCTTTACGTTCGCTCTTAAAAATATAAGTATAGCATAGTCGCATCACTTCGGGTGGCGCATTTACATTGTAGATGTCTATGGGATCCAGTAACCACTTAACACCAGATGGGCTGTGAGCTCGTCCACCCACCTAAGCAAAAAAAATAATCAAAATGAACTTTTCACTGGTGGTAGGACCTCTTGTGAGTCCGCACGGGTAGGTACCACCGCCCTGCCTATTTCTGCCGTGAAGCAGTAATGCGTTTCGGTTTGAAGGGTGGGGTAGCCGTTGTAACTATACTGAGACCTTAGAACTTATATCTCAAGGTTGGTGGCGCATTTACGTAGTAGATGTCTATAGGCTCCAGTAACCACTTAACACCAGATGGGCTGTGAGCTCGTCCACCCATCTAAGCAATAAAAAAAAAAACATATGCGTCTTATTATTTTGCGCTGTAGTTAATATGGAACCGCTGCCATATTGCGTTCCTTGATACCTTTTTGCCAAGTAATTCCGGCTATTGAATCAACTTCCTACACCGATAATTTCTAAATACTTTGTTTTTCTTTAAAGGAAGCTGTTTTCAAACAACAAAAGGCACTTGACTATACTCTCGGAATTCTTGATGTGACTGCTCAAAATTGTACATGCTCGTCTGACTTTTCAATCACCAATTTTTAACAAAGTTCCATTTCCATTTTTAGCACTTTTTGCCGAATCTAAATTTGTATGTAACCAACGGATAACGATGACCAATATAAGAAAACCGCTTCAGGAAATGGCATTCCCAGCTTGGCTCCGTCCTGCGGATCCATTGTCTCTTTGATTGGATATTCATGATTAAAAGCTGAGGTCGACTCGAGATCTATTGTGAAATCTGACGTTAATGGATGAAAGGGTCTTTGTAACGTTTTTGTTTGTTGATTCGCGATTGTTTCGATCGCAGAGCACGTCAGGCTATAAAATGAAACTTGTACATCGGTTGAATAAATAGCCATCAATAATCAAGAAAATAGAACAGAAATATACGAAATTGACGAAGCGTCCACAATTCACTAAAACAAAAAATAGTGGTAAACACTCGTTAAATAATAAATATGTGGTTTTTAGAGTTTTTTTAAATACGACGAAACACATCTATGTCATTTCTTGTAAGTTTCTTACCGTCTCCGTGCGGTTTCTTCATTATTTAAAAGGAAATAAAACTTATTCATGATCATGAAGCTGGTGAAGATTACAATGCTGTATTGTATCAATTTCAAATAGGTGTAATTATACTCAAACTTTTTAATGTTATGTAGCGTAAATGTCATATAATACGATAGGTTAAAAATTATTAGTATATTAGTTTATTCTGTTTTGAAAAAAAAATAGGATGCTCGAATTATATTTTTATGTTACACACGTGAAGACTACGCAATAACAATACTGGTGGTAGGACCTCTTGGGAGTCCGCACGGGTAGGTACCACCACTCCGCCTATTTCCGCTGTGAAGCAGTAATGCGTTTCGTTTCGAAGGGTGGGGTAGCCGTTCTAACTATACTGAGACCTTAGAACTTATATCTCGAGTTGGGTGGCGTGTTTACGTTGTAGATGTCTATGGGCTCCAGTAACCACTTAACACCAGGTGGGCTGTGAGCTCGTCCACCCATCTAAGCAATAAATAAATAAAAAGTTCTATCTGTGTCCCTCTAAAAGTTTGTGGAAGCGCACAGCCCCAATACATCTGTGCACGCGGACTACTAACTGTTGTATTATATTAAAAGTACTTATTACTCTTTACAATAATAATTCTTAGCCGCGATATTGAATAATCAAAAGTAAAAAAATATGGTATGGATCGATGCATCGACTGAACATGGCCAACATGTAATAGATATAAGACAGATAGACAGATATTCAGAAGAAAAGAGACGATTTTTTTGGGTTAGATAGAGTGGTTGCTTGTGCCTGCTGTGGTTGCTACATTTAATGTTAGTTGCTGTTGGCCTTTATAGCTGGCCAAAAACATAGCGAATGGACCCATCAAGACACGTCTAGAGCGTCGATTTTAGCTAGCTGCATTGTGGCTAATAGCTGTACTATGAAGTCGTCATGCTTTAAGGGATAAAATGGTTATACATTTGTATCAAGCGATGCGACTATGGTAATGTTCGAATCTCGCAAGCAGGTACCAAATTTTCTATTCGTGGATAAAAATCAAACCTGCAAACATTATGATTTGAATAATTAGATGTAAAGCATTCTGTGGGCCTGCATGGGTAGGGATCACCAACCTGCCTACTTCTACCGTAAAGCAGTAATGCATTTTGGTTTGAAGGATGGGTACTGTAAAAACTTGAACTCATGTCTTAAGGTGAGTGGCAGCATTTACGTTGTTGGTATCTATGGGTTTCAGTGACTGTTTAACACCCGGTGGCCCGTAAGTCAGTCCATCCATAGACACAATAAAAAAAATTAAAAGTTTGTAAAAGTAGTAAAAAAAATTAACTTAATTGCCATTTTATGTTACCATGTCTTAAACTGGAACGCATGACGTGTTCACAGCAGGATATTGATACTTGCTTCATAAATATGCCAACATATAATAATATGTCGTGAAGTCGTCGTGGCCTAACGGATAAGAAGTCCGGTGCATTAGTGTTGAAGCGATGCACCGGTGTTCGAATCCCGCAGGCGGGTACCAATTTTTCTAATGAAATACGTACTCAACAAATGTTCACGATTGACTTCCACGGTGAAGGAATAACATCGTGTAATAAAAATGAAACCCACAAAATTATAATTTGCGTAATTACTGGTGGTAGGACCTCTTGTGAGTCCGCACGGGTAGGTACCACCGCCCCGCCTATTTCTGCCGTGAAGCAGTAATGCGTTTCGGTTTGAAGGGTGGGGCAGCCGTTGTGACTATATTGAGACCTTAGAACTATATCTCAAGGTGTGTGGCGCATTTACGTTGTAGATGTCTATGGGCTCCAATAACCACTTAACATCAGGTGGGCTGTCAGCTCGTCAGCAGAGCTAAGCAATAATAAAAAAAAAGGAATTACTAAATTTATAGCTGAGCTTCGTTGAAAACTATGATTTGGTAACACATCTGGGAGATTGAACACATTTTTTTAATCCAGAATTACAAAAGTAATAAATTGCTGACTTTGTTCCCTAAATTCTTGGACGGTAAAAAGGTTATTTATTAAGCGTGAGGCCTCTCTCACCCCTTGGGGTAATATATTACGTTTATTGTTCTAGTCATTATTACGTAACGTAAGCATAATAGGACCCTCTGTGAGCGAATATAAGAAATTATGAAACTGTAAATCTAGTGAATTTTCAGCCCAATTGAGTTTCAATTAAAGTTCAGTTAAAATTAATGTAATAGGTTGACAAACTTAAATTTCTAACTATCGTATCGGAAGCTTATAGTTTTTTTTTACAAATACATTATTTTCTACATATTTTAAACGTATATTTAAAAGATTGTCCGTTATATTATAAATATGTTTAGGGTTACAAGTATTAATTGCTTTTTCTTGATATTATTATGGTTGTTAAGCAAACTCTTCATCAACGACTACTATCTATATTTCGGAACACCCTTCATTCAAAGAGTCCAGATTTTATGCAATACTACGAGTAATAAGAACATGTATTGTCAAGAACACTTTTTTTCTAGCAGAGGCTAAAATTCTATTTAAAAGGTCCCTTCAAATCAAATCGCATTATTTGAAATCTTTCTAATCGAACTTTATCACATTACCAACATATGAAAATACACATCATGTCAAATATTGTAGAATATAAGAGGAATTTGTGTTTAGTATTCAAAATCAAAAGGTAATTTTTTGTGTCAACTTGTTAGGATCCTTTGCTTTCCCTAATTCGATGCGCCCTTTTTTGACTTAGTCTAAACACTATTTATTGGATAAAATGAAAGCTTTTTTCAAATTCGATTGTTTTTATTACCCTAATATTCAGACAAAGTCCGCGTGAGAAAAAGTCGTGCCTACCATAATTACTATTCTAATTCAATGGCAATAAGAAGGATCAAGTTAAAGAAAACAAAAGTAGGAGTATTTTAATAAAAAAAAAACAAAAATGGATTTATATACATTTACAACAAAATTAAAACTACCATTTACGAAATCCTCTTGTACAAAATCCCTAATATTTCATATCAACAAAAGTACTAAAAATTTATTCTCGAAGTCTTGCCTCGCAAAATGACTTATAAGCTCTATAAAAAGCTCGTATTGAGTTAATATTGTAAATAGAAACAAACTTCTTTACTACGCAAAGTTTCTGTGATAAAGCCTTTGAATACGCTATAAAGCATTACTCTCCGTTTATGAAAATTTTATGATAAAATATGTACCAAGTTTTCTGTTCATTATTCAAAAATTTGTTATCATGTATTAAAACATTTGTTCTGTATCCTCATAAAATTTTTTTATTTCAAAAAGCCTCGTGTATGAAAGTATCAAATTCTTATACACCGAAGGGGTTTCAGATTTATTGATTATAAATGATGCTCAGACTATATTTTACTATATTTCAACTACTAACATTAACCTTGTTAATTGAACAGGTAATTATTTTCATGAAATTGGAATAGTCCTCTACACAGTATGTGCGCTCAACAAATTTAATGAGCGCCTCCGAAGGAGACCTAACAACTCAAGAGCAGCTGCTTCGCGAATGAATCTACCACCGGATCGGAATCGCGACCCGAGAAAATCCGGCGAGAAACTCGGCGAGCTGATTCATGGGTTAGGTTGCACGTACGGTTACCGGGGCGTCTAATGCAAAGGTTATTGGTTCTGATGGATCCGTAAGGACGTGTCTAGGGCGTCGACGGTGACTGGTTCCGGTGTGATCAGGATTCGGGGAGTAGTCAGCGGCGGCAAGGATAAGGCGATTATCATGACGCATAACCTTATCGAAGTAACGTTCCGACGCTGACTTCATGTGTTTGCGGATCGATTCGAGGCCTAAGTCGTCGTGTAGGTCGTCGTTCTTCACGAACCATGGAGGCCCGATGGCTAACCTTCAAAAGCGGGATTGTAAGGATTGGAAGTTGTCTATGTGTGTATGGGCCGCGTGAGCGAACACCACATTCGCATAAGTCATGACGGGTCTTATGCAAGTTTTGTAAAGTGTCACCTTGTTCCGAAGGGACGGCTTACTTCGCTTACATATCACAGGGTAAAGTCTGCCGAGAATAAACACGGCACGGTCGCGAACTGTTTTAATATGCGGGCGTAATGTCATGGATGCATCCAGGCTGACTCCCAGGTACTTGACCTTCCTGGCCTAGGGAATAGGTTAGATCTTTTAGTTATAGTAAGATTGTATGTACTTATTCAAAGTATTTTTGTAAACATTTTATGTCTTAGAAAGTATTGGAAAGAGCGCGAGCCACGAGTCTCTTGGCTATATTTTTCAGCAATCTAGCTTGAAAGTTAGGACAACTATCTCAACACATGAACTTGTATCTCAAAGTACAAGTCGAGCTATCACTTTACGATATCCATGGACGTGAGCTTCCAGGTTCGTCTAGGTCCTGGAGAAATGTAAAGATTCTAAACTGTATAGTATGATCGATCCCATATGATATCCAGTTGTTAACCTCTGAAAGCTTAGAGTAGGATTACCAAAAAAAAATGCCAATGAAAAAAATGTAGAGATTTTGGAATTAGATTATGTCATGTAAGAAGATAATTAGATTCAACCAACGTTTATTAATAATAATAATAAAACGTATCGTTCAGACGTCTTTTAAAGCTGATTAAAACAAATTTGGTTTTCTAAGTAACTTGAAACGTCTACATCTATTCGAAAATCTCCGCTTGTAAAAAAATATTTTCACGCAAAACAAACGTAATACATTAATTAACTGAAAACCTTAATTAAGGTTATCTTTCATAATTTCGTTTGAAACAATTTGAAAAGATATACGAAAACTGTGTTCTTTGCTAATTCAAAGACATCATTCAGCTTATTCTGCGTGCATTTCATATAAATGAATTTTTATTTAATTACGGTCAAAATTACTTTATACATTTAAAAAAAAAATACGACTCAGTTGGTTTCATTAGAAGATGTCTTTGATTGAAATCAGTCTGCGACCAAACACGGTATAGGAAGCTGTAATTAAAAGGCAAGTTACCTCTTAATTAAGGGTACGTACTTGGAGCACGAGTGAGCCGTAATTTAAAGGGTCCAATGGGACGAATCGGGTACTTTTTCTGCCAATTTAACTCTAAGTCCGTCCATTCAGTGGTTCCCGAGATACAACGAACGTGTCCCGAAACCTTATTGTTGTTTAGTGATTTCAATTTATTCGTTACCTTTTACGGGTGATTGAATATACAAACAGTATCCAAGGTTGGAGATCGCTCTTTGGTGTAAGATATTATTTACGGGTATTTGGATATTTTTATAAAATTTGATTTGGCAGGCGCCATTCGACTCAGAAACTTGTGAATTCATGGTGCTAAGCTTCTTTGGTATTCTTTGGAAGTAAAATAAATTCTTATTATACCTACGTGCCGAAAAAAAATATATTGGTAAAATTGATGGCAATAGAGTGGAGATGTATAAAGAAATCGAACTGTTTGCGGATTGATTCAGTAAGCTTAAGTAATTCTATCAACATCAACTGATATAACAAACGAGTTTGGGTCACTGATTCAGTGTAGTAGTAGTTTATATTTATTGAGAAAAAACGTAATGAATAAATCAGAAATATAAATTTGAATTTCTTTAATCGAATCCCTCAAATGTAATGTCGAAAAATGACTTTTTATTGAACTGTCATGCTGTTGTTACTAATCTCAGCCTACTGTTTTGTCTTCTTCGACCATGCTTAAAGCCTACCGATGATGATACAAAATATCCATTCTGACAATTCTTATTCTTAGTCGAGTTAGTCTTACTATTTCTGCCCTGATGCCATCATGCATTCCGGTTTGACCCATAGACACAGCCCACTGAGTTTCTCGCCGGATCTTCTCAGTGGGTCGTGTTTCCGATCCGGTGCTAGATTCTGCGAAACACTGCTCTTGCTAGGGCCAGTGTTAGCAACACTCCCGGTTTGAGCCCCGTGAGCTCACCAACACGTCAAGAGAAGCTGAAATAGCCTCTCAAGGCTATCAGCATAGGTAAGGAAAAAAAAAACTTAGTCAAGCCCTCTAGTGCAATTTCTTGCCTTTCACCTGGCCTTGAACCAGTCTATCCATCGAGTCTTCTTTTCTAGATGTGTGATAAGAGAGCTTTAAAAGCCGTAATTGCGCAGTTTACGAAACTCAGTGTTTAATACCGAGTTCTTTGAGAATTGATGCATTAATCTTATCCAGAAATTATTATGGAACTGCACAGTGTTATTAATTACGGTCATAGTTATCTGTAACACGTTTTGCAAACCAATGCCAATAAGTAATTACATATTAAATTCCTGAACCTTAAGAGTCATGACTTAAAAAGTAATAATACTTTTTAAGGTGGATTGCAGTAATAAATTAGGGTGGATAATGCGTGAGATAAATTATGAATGCTTCCTGCCCTTTTATCGGCTTGGATATATCTTATACAAGTCTATGTGGGATCTTGAGGATGTAGCTTTGTATATTGCCAAAGAGATTCAACATTATGGCAAAAACTAAAAGTTTTTATTAGTTTTGTAATAGGCACTAATTAGTATTAAGACGTATTTTATGTAATTCTAGGTTCACAAGGTGAACACAAGGAGAGTCAGTCATGGTTTTGAGTTTAGTTCAGGTCTATTAATTGATAGCCCTAACTATTCTAGTTAAGATGCGAGTTCGAATTGCGGCCGCTGTCAGTGGCTTTGAAAGATATTCGATACTAGAAGTGTCCCGCGATTTCACTGGCTTCGAACTGCAAATTAAAAATGAAAAACGATCTACATTTTCTTGGCATTACGGCCATGCTTTATTGTACACAAATATAATATTAAAAACAAGACATACAATGTTGATTATGTCACATTTTATGTTTATAAATTACCAGTAGATAGATTGGTACATCAAACCACGAATCAGTCAGTGCACACACTTTTATGTTTATTCTCAGATACATCGGTTGTCACTTAATTAACCGTGATTAAAATACCATACGTGTGAATTTAGATTATAAACATACACACATAAAAGATTAGTATAGATTCGAGGTATGGATTGACTCATTTTTGTCGCGTTTGCATTTTCTGTATCCACATAACAGACGATAGTCCTAGCTTAGAGCAACTTAGCCTAAGATGTTTGATTGTTCTTTATAATATTAATTGAGGAATATATTGGATCCTTAGCGCAATCTAATTTTAGTTTTGTACCAAATAATGCCAATATAAATACCAAAATATACATTAGCAGTTCATAGTTCTTAAATTATTTGTAATACAAACACACTATGAGACTTGAAATAAAAGCTTTTTTTTAAAGTTTTTTAAGGAGTGTATATACATTAACAGAAACGAAGTATTGTTCATTTATATGAGCAACGGTAATCACATAGAATTCGGTGGCAAAAAGGTAATGTTTGAACAGACACTTTTGATCCCAAAATAAAGTTTTATCTAATCGTTCACTAGTCATGTAAGACTTTGCTTATTCTATCCGTCGGACCGTCTGTTCCTTTGTTATAAACCCCAGTCATTAATCACTAAGTGTCGCATCGTTTTCAGTGGGTTTTTTACTTTGGCGAACAAGATAAACCTTTTCGCACCAAAAGAATCTTATAGAAAACGGGAAAAATATATCCGACTTAACGTAGACCATGCAAATTTTTAGGTCATATCAGTGGTTTTATGGATTGTATTGTTTTTTTATTTATTGCTTAGATGGGTGGACGAGCTCACAGCCCACTTGATGTTAAGTGGTTACTGGAGCCCATAGACATCTACAACGTAAATGCGCCACTCACCTTGAGATATGAGTTCTATGGTCTCGATATAGTTAGTTACAACGGCTGCCCCACCCTTCAAACCGAAACGCATTACTGCTTCACGGCAGAAATCTGAACTCTTTAGTTTAAATCATGATTTGTGAGTTTCATGCTATGGTATCAAATCACGCAGAGATTGAACTGTTAGCGTGCTACTTCGATATCAAAAAGGCTGTAAAAGAAAACAAAAGGTAAACACTACACATTTAAATTTCAGCAATAGCATTGCATTATTTAAAAAAAAAAAAAACTTCAAAATCTCAGTTACATACTAAGTGCTATCTAAAAGTATTTACAGATCGTTTTCCATCTATCGACTGACCGTTCTGTATTTCTAGACAAATATGTATGTATGAAAATATCAAAACATGCTCAAAAAATCATCCAAAATATGTTAAATAGCTATAGCTACAAAGTGGCTAAGTCTGTTTATGCCGGAATTTATAACATATAATGTTTGTTGAAAAGAGAAAAAAATATTCAAACATTAGATTCGGTCAAGATGATTCATAATATAGAATCATTGTTGGTAACTGCCGTAAATCTTATGGACGACAATTCAAATGCGAAATCAACAATGGAAATCTGTTCATAAACTATAATTTGGAGCTAGTCCAAACATTGCCCGGTCAGCTGAATACTGTTATAGCACAAAAATTTTTTTGTACTGGTATTTGGAAAAAAATTAAGAGTCTAAATATTTGTTAGATTCAATATATAGGTAATTATGAATAAAACAATAAACAAACGTTCAGTGATATAAGAAACGCGTTTATTAACCCCATTTGTATTTTAAATACTTAATGACAATCGCATTCAAGGCGCGTGTTTGATCTGACATGCACTTTTTTTGTAATAATTATCTTAAAGGTCTATGGTAATAATCCCAGGCTCCAAATTAACTTCAAAGAAAAAACAAAAAGCCATAAAGATAATTAATACTACTATAAAGGCTTAGTCCAGCGTTTTCATTATCATTATATAATACTATTTACGACTTTTCGAATAATTTACTTTTTACGAAACGTGAACATGAAAATTGCATTGAAATTAAACCGTAAAAGTATTTTTAATTATGCCTAAAACTCGCGAAAATCGATAAACATATTGTAAGTTGTAAAGAAACAAATTTGACATAATATGTAGGTATGTGGTATGTTAATGATAGATACGAAGGATTTAAAACTAACGACCTACCTAACCTACTTTATATTGACGTTAAACACTTCATAAGATATGCCACGTAAAATATAAAATAAATAAAAAATAAATCTATCTTACACTAATGTAATTTAAGAATCTAGTTGGATTATTCGTTTTAATGGTATTACCAGTAGACAGGGATAGGGATGGTTCTTTATTAAAAAAAACGGTGCGCGTGCAACTTGGTGCACGTGAATGAAGTGAAACTTCTTTTTCGATGTGTAGTATTGTGGTTTTCTTCATTTTTCATCCTTAAATCAGATTGCTCTTATAATAGGGAATGATGTGTATAAGAGATGTGACATCTTCAACATTTATATTACATATTTTTTATATTATACATAGAAAAATAAATAACTATATATTGTAAATACTTCATTAACAAATTGGACGCTACTCGTTGCTAACGCTCGCGCTGGTCTGTAACAGGTATATACTACGCGGATGCGTTCGAGTGCCAGGCATTCACTCTCGCTCTATCTCTTTCTAGTACGGTAGCGTTAACGTTTAACGTAACATTTTCCATCCGAATTCTGCAGGATAGCCGTCGGAGCACCATGGTTCCTGAGGAAGTGGATCTCCACGACCTGGAGCTCGACTCTGTCAGTAAGTATCTACAGTCGGCATCATTGCGCAATTTCAAGAAGGTGGCACGATATGAGAATCCGCTTGTCGTGGCTGCTGGAAGCTACATACCCGATCCTGTAGACCGAATGGTAAACAGTCGACGTCACCCAAAGCACGTTATTACGGATCCTCCCGATTCATTAACGGTGCTTTTAGGCACCACAAGCACCGGTCACCGTCCTCGTCGAACCCGTCGCTAGCGACGAAAGGCTCGACGAGCGAATTAACCCATAGACACAGCCCACTGAGTTTCTCGCCGGATCTTCTCAGTGGGTCGCGTTTCCGACCCGGTGGTAGATTCTGCGAAGCACTGCTCTTGCCAGAGTCAGTGTTAGCAACACTCCGGCTCGAGCCCCGTGAGCTCACCTACACACATTAGGGTGAAGCTGAAATAGCCTCTTAAGGCTATCAACATATGTAGGAAAAAAGTCGCCACATTTTGGAAGTCGCATTAGAAGTTTCACTTCAAAAAAACGAATGAAGTTCTTACTTTTAGTTACATCTACGAAATAACATATTTTTAGCTATATCTCTTACATAAATTTATACTTTCAAATAGGGTTACCCGTTTGCCTTGATATGAGATTACCAGTCTGTTTCGTATTACCAGTTTTACGAAACAACACAAAATAATTCGCAGCAGTTGTATACCGGGACACGCATAATAAGCAATTATAACTATGAGTAATCGTATTAATACGCATATTAATCACAGAGCTCGAGCAAAGTGGCAACATTAGCATACACTAGGTAGTCGTAATAACGCAAAGAGCTTTTACGTATAATTATTAAATCCAGTTGAACACGCGAGCTGTGAGCGTAGATCACGGAGGACTTCATTAGCCGTCTACCTAATTGTTTTGTGCATAGCTAGCTGATGTTAATTTAAATGCAATAACTTTAATATTTTATTCCGTAGCATTTTCTTAAGAGTCCTGGTGGTAGGATATATTGTGAGTCTGCACGGGTAGGTACCACCACCCCGCCTATTTCTGCCGTAAAGCAGTAATGCGTTTTGGTTTGAAGGGTGAGGTAGCCGTTGTACCTACCTAATTATACTGAGATCTTAGAACTTATATCTCAAGGTGGGTGGCGCATTTACGTTGTAGATGTCTACGGGCTCCAGTAAAACACCAGGTGGGCTGTGAGCTCGTCCACACATCTTCTATATATGTTTTTACTGTGGTGTCTAGATAAATCGTCTGCTTTATATTGCGTACGTATATATGTATACAACTATATGCCTATGTACTATTGACATACGTAACTGCAGACGCATTTGGTTACAGTCCGCAACGGCAAAGCTATACGCAATTCGTGTTAAACGTAATGAACCTTGAATAGATTAAGTTTGGCTTTGCACATGGTGGTAGAACGTCTTATGAGTTCGCACATCTCTAAATATTCCTGTAGTTTAGAAGAAAGCTATTCAGTTTGCAGAGTGGGGCAGCCGTTGTACTCTAAAACTGAGACTTGGAACTCGTGTCTCAAGGTAGGTAGCGTACTTAAGCTGCTAATATCCATGGGCTTCGGTAACCACTCAACACTAGATAACTCGTCCACCCATCTAGATAATAAGAAACATTTAAATTTGTAATTGATTTTGGTACATTCGTATACAATTTAGTACATTCGATTAAATAAGTAGGTGTTACAATGAAAAATCTCACAATAAGGTTTCTGATAAATATTTATTCGAGCAAAGATAACAATCACAAAAATCTATCTACCGATCTATTTATATTTGTTTTCAGGATTTTCTTGGAACAAAATTCCATTACAAGCCAAATTCCAAATCACTAAGTTACCAAAAAGTTTGTTTTATTTAATTCTTGAGGCCTATATGATAAAATTCTCGGTTTATCTACTCGGAGTGGACAAAAGACATTGACGATAAACGAACAACACTGTGATAACAAAATGAAACCTTAAAATCAATGTCATGCATTCCAATTTTAGGGGTAAATATACAATTGAAATTTCAAAACTACATTATCTAAAAATGAGTGGCGATTTTTAAGTTGAGACGTCCATGGACTTTGATACCTAGCAGATTCACTTAGAACTCAAGCCGTAACAGTAACAAATTATTTGAAATTCCATTTGTAGTCGCACACATGAAAGTAGAAATAAAAAAACTCCGATGGCCATAAAATTTATTGAACCAAAAACTGTTCTTGATTTTAAGCTAACACTTTATATCTCGATAATCGTTATACGCTTAGCGGTCTGAAAGCTAGAATAGTCATTTCAATCCAATTGACATTGCTACCTCCCGCCTCATTGCGTTGGCTTGGCATTACGTTGTTAATGTGTACTGCCTTCATAATACGAGACTGAACGATCATCCGCACATCTAAGCAAATAAAAAAAACTCGTGTGACACTCGGGAACTGCCGTGGTAAAGCAACGTGGTATTGCATAGCATTTTTTATCAACTTATGCAATTATAATTAGACAATAATAATTTAATATTAAAACAATAAGACCACAATATACTTATAAACATTAACAAAAGCAAAACATTAACTGTCCCCTTCTGAAGCTCAACCGCGCGAGAGGGAAATGGACAGACTTTTTATGATCTGCATGCAGTGCGACGTCACGCCGCGCGCTTAATCATAAACACTACACAAGCGCAACGTGTGAATGTGTTGAACGCGAGCTACATAGTAGGCGTAGTGGGGTGTCAGATTATTTTCGTTACGGAATTTCTTGATTCGGTCGCCGCGCTCAAAGCCCGCGATAAAAGCTATGCAACAGCTTAAAAAGAACAATCACGTTCAATGTTATGATTCATACTTTAAATGACTTTGTTACAAGCAATGACTGTACAAGTTAAATTAGTAGGGAAACGTGTACCGTTTTTACAATCTTGCGAGCGAGATTCGCCTGCGGTAAAATGTTAATGCTGTTATTTTTACTAAATTATATTACCTCAGAGTGCGTTTTAATGCAAGCTTTTGTTCCGTTGTAATTGCACTGTTTTCTATGTCCTTTTCATTCGTTTCTTGAATACAAAGTAACGACTTTCTTTATTACTTATTTATTGACTTTACTGACTTAATTAATTTGGAAAAAGTCTGGTACGTAATAATACTCTGTGGCAAAAATGATTAAAATTCAAAATTACTAGATTTGTTCGAAAATATTTTACATTATTATACATATTATTTACATCGAGCTGATTTTGTCTGAACGGAGTAAATAGGAGACGCTAATCTTTAGAGACAATTTTTATTTGCCGACAAATTCTTTGTCCGTAATCCTATGATAATTAAACACCATTAAATTTATGGTTGAACAATTTGATTTTGGTTATTCAGAACAAAAAGCAAAACTTAAAGGATCCACTTAAATAAAGGATCACAACCCTACAGTAAGTGAGTAATAATAAGCAAAAATTTGAAGCTTAATGAAGTTTTAACTGAGTTAAAATTTCGAGAACAAAATATTTAAAACCAAATCCGTATCGGACGTATCCCGAGCCTCATCGTCATCGGACGGACAAGATCTAAATGCCTTGACTTTCAAAACGATAATCTAAAAATAAATTAAATTAAATATTTTTTGACATACCAGAGACTTATTGAAACTAGAGGTCCCGCAGTAGTCGAAATTCGACTATAATTAATCGGAATTGTAAGTTTGTACACTATTATGATTGTATTTAACACTTCTATAATCACAAATTTCGCCAAGACTACACTATAAAAATATTACCAAAGGCAAACAATATTTAATCTATTCTCAATTTTACAACAGACGCCAAGAACAAAAGTTTGACAATAAATAGTATGCATGCGTTTGTGCGTCAAATACATGGTATGTAGTGTGTGTAATGATTTCTTTATTGATTTAATGTATCTTTTATGCATTATTTTAAAAAAAAAATTAGCATTGTGCACTTCTTCTCTATATTCTCTATAAGTGTGGAAAATTTCATACTCTCCGTCCGCGCAATTTTCGTAAAAAGGGATACAAAGTTTTTGCTTCACGTATTAATATATAGATGCCAAAACATTAAAGAGAAAAGTCAATACCAGAGTCTTGTGTCTTGTAGTTTAAACGAATTCTGAAACGATC
This sequence comes from Bombyx mandarina, assembly GCF_003987935.1. The sequence continues at coordinate 1,492,283 of NW_021011491.1, read as the reverse complement.
TTATATCTCAAGGTGTAACCGAAAACAGCCTTAAATTAACAAGCGAAATACTAAGAATAATTTAAAAGTAAACTACAATATTTCAAACAATAATACCAAAGATACAACATCAAAACAAATTATATTATATCAATAGGAAACTCTAGATCGCTTTACTTTATTGTATTCTCATAAAAAATAGTCTATATTCGAGAAGATATTATTCTGAAAGCTATACAATTTCAAAGTAATGTAAATTGTTTTGTTCGATAGAGTTCAAATTCGTGCCTCATAAATATGTTACTAGTGAGCCTAAAGGCCAATCCGTTTTCGTGGAATTGAGCGGTAAATAGAAATTTGACGGTCGAGCAATTTCAGTAGTTAATGAATTTTCTAAAAATATAACTACCGTCTGATTAATGTTCACTAACTTATCGTCAAGAATATTTTTGCTGTGTGGTATCTGTCTGCACAAAAGTACCACCCCATATCTGCCCGGGAGTGTCGTGAAATGTAGCTAAGGAATTCACTTGAATAATATATGTTTTTTATTTTTTATTGCTTAGATGTGTGGACGAGCTCACAGCCCACCTGGTGTTAAGCAGTACTGGAGACCATAGACTTCTACAACGTAAATTCCGCCACTCACCTTGAGATATAAGTTCTAAGATCTCAGTATAGTTCAATAAGTAGGGCTGTGGTACCTACCCGTGCGGACCCACAAGAGGTCCTACCACCAGTAAGAATTGCTACGGAGGACGAATATTAGCGTTCTCTATGTCTTATGCGTACTGCGGTTCAATACAGCAGCGATCGCATTTGAGTGGCAACCGCGTGGTAGCAGAGAACCTTGTCGCCCTGTACACAAATGGCGAGGAACAGTGATGAACCATATGAGGGCTGCCGGCCTGACCTGGGTGATGTTAAAGAGCAAGCGCTAGCCAAGGTGAAGTGGCTTGGTACTCTAGGACTACAACAAAACGACAACTGCGATTGCGAACCGAAATTTACTAGTAGCAGGTTAGGTAGGTAGTTGAATATATCATAAGCTCGCACTAACTAGAAGATTTTTTATTTTTATTGCCTAGATGGGTGGACGTGCTCACAGCCCACCTGGTGTTAAGTGGTCACCGGAGCCCATAGACATCTACAACGTAAATCCGCCACCCACCTTGTGATATAAGTTCTAAGGTCTCAGTATATATTACATAGTTACAACAAGAAGAATCGAATTTGATTTACCTTAACTTTTCCAAATACAAATCCGGGTACAATTCCCAAAAAAAACTAAGTTGCTTACTAGCTACTAGACACTACTAGATATAATACTAAAGTTATGATTAAATTAATTAATATTTTACATAAATGATATTATTTTTTTTTTTTTTTTTTTTATTGCCCTTGTAGGCAGACGAGCATACGGCCCACCTGATGGTGAGTGGTTACCGTCGCCCATGGACTTCAGCAATGCCAGGGGCAGAGCCAAGCCGCTGCCTACCGTTTAATACTCTCCACAAGCCTCGTTTGAAGAACGACATGTCATAGCGCTCGGGAAACACCGTGGAGGGGAGCTCATTCCATAGCCGGATGGTACGTGGCAAAAAAGATCTCTGGAAACGCACTGTGGATGACCGCAGTGGCTCCAGGTAGTATGGATGAACTCTACTCCGGTGGCGGGTGGTGCGATGGTAAAAACGAGATGCCGGTATCATCTCGAACAATTCCTCAGAGCACTCCCCATGGAACATACGGTACAAAATACAGAGGGAACCGAAGTCCCTCCGCAGATCCAGAGGCTCCAAACGATCCGTGAGAATGGGATTATCGACAATCCGAACGACCCTCCTCTGTATGGAGTCAAATGGAAGAAGCTTGTATTTGGGAGCCCCGGCCCAGAGATGGGAGCAGAACTCCACGCGAGGCCGGACTTGTGCTTTATAAAGCAAAAGCCTTTGTCCAGGCGTGAAGTACCGCTTCGCTCTGTTGAGGACTCCCAGCATTTTGGACGCCAACTTGGCTTTGCCTTCCAAATGACTCCGAAACTGGACATCGCTCGAAATGTCGACCCCAAGTATCCCAATACTCTCGGAAGGTTGCAGGGATACTCCTTGGAATTGNTTTCAGCGATCGACGAGCACAACACAAATGCACAAATTATTAGTAAAAACGGTGGAGTTCACGATCACAAGTATTAATTCTATGATTCACTGAATTTTAGAGTTCACTGGATATTGAGACGTACCAGGGACTTTTCAAAATCCCTTTACGCTGCCACCAAAATGTTATGAGCCACAGGATATTTAGCTTTTTAAAAAAAAATACTTTGTATGATTTTGGACGACCGTCTTGGATGAGGAGATGAAGGAGACTGACTCACTGACGTGAGCCCGGTATAGGCGTATTATGAAGAGTGTTGAGGTTGCGGGACAGAGTGCATAGTTAGCAAGAAGGAGTGCAACGGGAAGGATATATGTATACATATATATTATTGACATACGTAACTGCAGACGCATTTGGTTACAGTCCGCAACGGCAAAGCTGTACGCAATTTGTGTTAAACGCAATGAACCTTGAATAGATCAAGGTTAGCTTTGCACATGGTGTTAGAACGTCTTATGAGTTCGCACATCTCTAACTATTCCTGTAGTTTAGAAGAATGCTATTCAGTTTGCAGAGTGGGGCAGCCGTTGTACTCTAAAACTGAGACTTGGAACTCGTGTCTCAAGGTAGGTAGCGGTATTTAAGTTGTTAATATCCATGGGCTTCGGTAACCACTCAACACTAGATGGACTCGTCCACCCATCTAGATAATAAAGAACATTTAAATCTGTAATTATATTTTGGTACATTCGTATACAATTTAGTACATTCGATTAAATAAGTAGGTGTTACAATGAAAAATCTCACAATAAGGTTTCTGATAAATATTTATTCGAGCAAAGATAACAATCACAAAAATCTATCTAACGATCTATTTATATTTGTTTTCAGGATTATCTTGGAACGAAATTCGATTACAAGTCAAATTCCAAATCACTAAGTTACCAAAAAGTTTTATTTAATTCTTGAGGCCTAGATGATAAGGTCCTCAGTTTATCTACGTGTAGTGGACAAATGATATTGACGATAAACGAACAACATTGTGATAACAAAATGAAACCTTAAAATCAATGTCATACATTCCAATTTTAAGGGTAACTATACAATTGAAATTTCAAAACTACATTATCTAAAAATGAGTGGCGATTTTTAAGTTAAGACGTCCTAGCAGATTCACTTAGAACTCAAGCCGTAACAGTAACAAATTATTGGAAATTCCATTTGTAGTCACACATATTATCAAAGTAGAAATAAAAAACTCCCATAGCTATAAAATTTATTGAACCAAAAACTATTCTCGATTCTAACACTTTATATTTCGATAATCGTTATACGCTTAGCGGTCTGAAAGCTAGAATAGTCATTTCAATCCAATTGACACTGCTACCTCCCGCCTCATTGCGTTGGCTTGGCATTACGTTGTTAATGTGTACTGCCTTCATAATACGAGACCGAACGATCATCCGCACATCTAAGCAAATAAAAAAAAAACACGTGTGGCACTCGGGGACTGCCGCGGTAAAGCATAGCATTTTTATCAATTTATGCAATTGTAATTAGACAATAATTATAATAATTTTATATTAAAACAATAATAAAATAAGACCACAATATACTTATAAACATTAACAAAAGCAAAACATTAACTGTCCCCTTCTGAAGCTCAACCGCGCGAGAGGGAAATGGGCAGACTTTTTATGATCTGCATGCAGTGCGACGTCACGCCGCGCGCTTAATCATAAACACTACACAAGCGCAACGTGTGAATGTGTTGAACGCGAGCTACATGGTAGGCGGAGTGGGGGGTGTTAGGTGTTATTTTCGTTACGGAATTTCTTGATTCGGTCGCCGCGATCAAAGCCCGCGATAAAAGCTATACAACAGCTTAAAAAGAGCAATCACGTTCAATGTTATGATTCATACTTTAAATGACTGTTACAAGCAATGACTGTACAAGTTAAATTAGTAGGGAAACGTGTACCGTTTTTACAAGCTTGCGAGCGAGATTCGTGCACCGTTTCGCCTGCGGTAAAATGTTAATGCTGTTATTTTTACTAAATTATATTACCTCAGAGTGTGTTTTAATGCAAGCTTTTGTTCCGTTGTAATGGCACAGTTTTCTATGTCCTTTTCATTCATTTCTTGAATACAAAGTAACGACTTTCTTTATTACTTATTTATTGACTTTACTGACTTAATTAATTTGGAAAAAGTGTGGTACGTAATATATTCTGTGGCAAAAATTATTAAAATTCAAAATTACTAGATTTGTTTGAAAATATTTTACATTAATATACATATTATTTACATCTATCTGATTTTGTCTGAACGGAGTAAATAGGAGACGCTAATCTTTAGAGACAATTTTTATTTGCCGACAAACCCTTTCCTGTAATCCTATGATATTTAAAAACCATTGAATTTATGGTCGAACAATTTGGTTTTGGTTATTCAGAACAAAAATCAAAACTTAAAGGATCCACTTAAATAAAGGATCACAACCCTACAGTAAGTGAGTAATAATAAGAAGAAATTTCAAGTTTAATGAAGTTTTAACTGAGTTCAAATTTCGAGAATAAGATATTTAAAACCAAATCCGTGTCGGACGTATCCCGAGCCGCATCATCATCGGACGGACAAGATCTAAATGCCTTGACTTTCAAAACGATAATATAAAAATAAATTAAATAAAATCTTTTTTGACATACCAGAGACTTATTGAAATGCGAAAACATTAAAGAGAAAAGTCAATACCAGAGTCTTGTGTCTTGTAGTTTTAACGAATTCTAAAACGATCTTATATCTCAAGGTGTAACCGAAAACAGCCGTAAATTAACAAGCAAAATACTTAGAATAATTTAAAAGTAAACTACAATATTTCAAACAATAATACCAAAGATACAACATCAAAACAAATTATATTATATCAATAGGAAACTCTAGATCGCTTTATTTTATTGTATTCTCATAAAAAAATAGTCTATATTCGAGAAGATATTATTCTGAAAGCTATACAATTTCAAAGTAATGTAAATTGTTTTGTTCGATAGAGTTCAAATTCGTGCCTCATAAATATGTTACTAGTGAGCCTAAGGCCAATCCGTTTTCGTGGAATTGAGCGGTAAACAGAAATTTGACGGTCGAGCAATTTCAGTAGTTAATGAATTTTCTAAAAATATAACTACCATCTGATTAATGTTCACTAAGTTATCGTCAAGAATATTTTTGGTCAAGGAGCTCCCTGCCTCATGGGGCAGGGGTGAGCTGATGCAGGGAGGAATGAGTAAGGTTCGCATTGGCGTTCGGCGCACTCCACATCGACAAAAATATATAGATATACATAATACGATGAACTTGAACTTAGGCGAAGGATTGATGCCCGCGGAGGTGGCACCTCGGCGCCGGCTGCTGTCCCTGGCTTCGGTTTTTTTTTCCCCTTACTCAGAAACTAATTCTAACTAAACTAACTACAACTACTACAGCTACTATTTACAATAAACCAGGACAACAGTCAGCAAACGAGGGGCCCGCCACCGGCCGCACTAGTTTGGCGCTCACCAGCTCCGGGCTCCCCAGGAGGGGAAGACCGTTGCGAGGAGGGGCCGACATAGAAACACTCCCCTTAAGGGGAGTGCTCCACCCACGGGGGTGGTTGAAATGGGTCCCCATAGGGGGGCACCCCAGCAATGTGGGGGGAAATGATGAGTGTGGACAGCTCAGTCCCATGGGGCACTCATTATGAGCACTCCCATATCACTCCGGTTAAGTCGACTATCTTGCCATAGCAGGGGGTTCTAGCAGCTCCCTTGGTAGCGCCCGACCATCAGGTGGTCTGGCGTGCAAGGGAGCTATATTGTGGAGATGCTCGTGGGGTCCACCGTCAGCCCGCTCGTAAATATTACGAGCTAGCCTTCCGGATGAACTCCTCGAGCGACTCCACATCTAGATCCCTGGCTATTACGTCATTTCTGATGTAACGGCCTGCTCCTACTATCAGAGAACGATAATAGCCGTCCTCCGTAGCAATTCTTACTGGTGGTAGGACCTCTTGTGAGTCCGCGCGGGTAGGTACCGCCTATTTCTGCTGTGGAGCAGTAATGCGTTTCGGTTTAAAGGGCGGGGCAGCCGTTGTAACTATACTGAGATCTTAGATCGTAGTCGTAGATGTCTATGGGCTCCAGTAACCACTTAGCACTAGGTGGGCTGTGAGCTTATCCACTCATCTAAGCGATAAAAAAAGCTCGCAGTGACAGGTATAGAGGCGAGGACTACCACAAGAAGAATCGAATTTGATTTACTTTAGCTTTTCTACAAATCCGTGTACAATGCCCATAAAAAACTAAGTTGCTTATTAACTACTAGACACTACTAGATTATAATATTAAAATTATGATTAAATTAATTCATTGATTAATATATTATTTAAATGTTATTATTATAATTATATAGTTATAAGGGTTACCATAAACTTTCTAGGTTAATGCTGAGTTACACCTTACTTAAAATATCTGCCAATTCCTCACCAAATAATGTTACCAGATATTCGATAGAACGGAAAATGCTGACCTAGGGAATTTTGTAAAACGTCAGGTGAATTATATTTGAATTTTGAAATATTCTGCTTGGTCGTGATAAAGAAAAGTAGCCTTTTTAGTAATGTAACATAACGACATTTCTATTGTTAGCTTATTAATCTAGGAAGTTTTGAAAATGCGACTTTCTACTTCAATTTTTTCATAGAATAAATAAATCAGAGGCTACAATACTATATCGATTTGGGCATCAATACTTCCGAACGAATGGAATAGCCTTCACCGATGTGTGTCGTTCAATGACTTGGAAACGTGAAACATGAAAAGTCTTGTAACGAAGTCTAGTCTAAGTCATTATTCCGAATACTAAATCTTCGTAACAGTGATTGCAAGTTCTGTCTGTACGTTTTACGATGTAACCCAAAGTCACCTTGCATTGGTAACGCGAAAACACACTATAAGAGTAACATCGAAAACTTAATTTCTCAAAGGATTCCACTTCGCCACATTCATCCTGATTGTGGTGAGAAGATCAGTAGTTATTTTACCTAGGTATTTAAGTTACTCTTTGCAATCAATGAAATGTTAAATTTAAAAAGATAAAATCGTGGTTGGCCTTTTTTTTATTGCTTAGATGGGTGGACGAGCTCACAGCCCACCTGGTGTTAAGTGGTTACTGGAGCCCATAGACATCCGCAAAGTAAATGCGCCACCCATCTTGAGATACAAGTTCTAAGGTCTCAAGTATAGTTACAACGGCTGCCCCACCCTTCAAACCGAAACGCATTACTGCTTCACGGCAGAAATAGGCAGGCCTATTGTGCGCCCAACCAAATTGATATCACCGTCCTGGAGTTTTCGGGCGTTTCGATCTTAATGACAGAATATTAGCTATTAACATCAAATTACTTCGATATAATGTCTCAAGATTTCCAGTAACACTTTGATTGTGGCAGTTGGCAGATGAGAAAAAATAAAAATTCCCTCAAAGAAAACTGTAAATTGGGAAATTCAAACATTTCCCTCAGCGACACCTGCGCTATCCAGAGGTTGCAAAATACCGCAGCGTGTTTTAATTTTCTGAAATTGTACGCTTTAGTACTATAATGATGTAAACTTCGTCACTTCCTGTTTCGTTGCAAACAGGTTAAACTGAGGTGTAACCATTCAGTAACATGGAAGGTAATTCAGTAACCTACTTTAGACAATGGGGTTGCGGTAAAGCCCGGGTTCCACCCGTATTCTGCGTCAGTACTTAGCCATTGAATGACGCTAATTGAGCCAGCAGTAACGTCTCCAAACTAATTAGCGCAGTTCGTGTTCGAGAAAAGCCGATACGATCGTGAATACACTGGACTGAGATTACATCAGAAGCTAACAATCAGTATTTATATTAAAATTATCGTTTATCACTACATAGTATAAAACAATGTCGCTTTCTCTGTCCCTATAGCCCTATGTATGCTTAAATCTTTAAAACTACGCAACGGATTTTGATGCGATTTTTTTTAATAGATAGAGTGATTAAAGAGGAAGGTTTATATGTATAATAACAGCCTTTAAATAGTGGAGAAATCAATAATAAATTAAGTTTCCGAAGCGAAGCGAGGGCGGGTCGCTAGTACAAAATAAATGACACTAGACAATTCATTCTATTTATTTTATTCGTCATAATATAATAATAATATTCCAAATCCTTAAAAGCTGAAGTAATTTTAATGAAATGTATGTATTATAAGTTAAATTAGGACAATTGGGATTCACCATGTATGGTATTGTCTTCCGGTTTATTTTGTGCATCTACAGAAGTTCTATCATTCAAACATTTTTAACTATTATCGCTCGATTGAATAAAAATATATAAAATAACTCAATCTATAAACTCTTTATAATGTATAAGAGTCGCCCCATCAATGTTGAAAAATGATAACGAATCTTCAACCGTACCTCAACATAGTAGTTCATCTTCTACTGTATTTATTTAGAATCAATACCGAATTATTTTCCAGTATACCCTTGTATGTCCCTTACTACGTTTTGCCGTTGATTAAACCTAAATAAAAATATTCACTCTCGTCTGACAGATCCCTACGTATATGTTAATAGCTTGATATGTATCAAGTTAATAAATAACGTTTATCATCTGTCTCCACTGAGTCTTAGAACAGAAGAATCTTCTTATCACTAAAAATTGAAAATCCGTAAGTAATCAATCGTAGATACTGTTTGAAAACTGCAATAAATTCTAACAAAATTAGTTCCATACGACAGAAGATTCGTCTACAGGATTAATCGATTTCCGATTGCAAGTACTTAGTTTCTGAACTTAGTATTATGAGTTATGGTTGTTGGAAAGTAAAGTGAAAATGAGCCTAGAACTACTAGTGAACGTGACGATGTTTTGATGTGTGAATGATGGCCCCAGATTATACCCGGGGGGTCGTGGATTCGACTTCCACATCGGGCAAAAATTCATAAGCATGTGTTACAAGACCTTATTTTTAATATCCTTCATGAGTTATAGTAAACGTTAAGCTGAAAACCTCCTCGATGGGAAAACGTAGATATATGTATGAATAAAAAAACATGCTTTTTCACAAGGATTTAATACATTAGCTAGCACAAACCTTTCAAAATTTACTTCATAAAACGAATTTATCGTATGATATATCAAAAGGCAGATTGTGTATAAAAATAGCCTATAGTGTAGCCATATATCAGTAAAATATGTTTTAGTATCGGTCGAGAACCACAATTATTAAGTTAAGAATAAAAAAGCAGTAAATAAATTTGATCCATTTCCAGTGTTGCTACGGAGCTAATGAAACGCATAAGCAATATTATACATATGATGTACATATATGTAACCTCTATACGATTAATCCTAAAAGAGGTTAATATGTTATTTATAACATTCTTCTTTAGATGACATAAATAGAATTTCGACTATTGAAACATTAGAACATTAGATGGAACATTAGAAACATAAAAGAATTTTTAAAATATAAAAAGATATAAAAACAGTGGTGAAGCAATAGCTTTAAAAGTTGTTTCTCTTTATAAGAGCAACTCAATTTGTGCTATAGTTTTACGAAGCTAAACTGTATTTTGATACAAATAAAATAATACATTATAATAATATATACGCGTCACTCTTACCACCTTTTTCACAATTTAATCAATTCGGATAGATTTATCTATCCTTTATTGTATTTATTAAATAAATGTTACTAAATTCCATTCAAGATTCAATTTATGTATGCACGTGAATCAGTTATTCTTAATAAATAAACACAAAAAGCAATCCCAGCGCTGTTCATTAGAGTAAATTTATTATGACCAAATCAGTAAGCCACGTTCTCGAGGCTGTGAAAGTAATGACCGTATTATATAATTAATTTGTACTATTTGATATATATACATACATTAGTTTTTTATTAGCGTAGACAGATAAGTACGTTTTTTTTCCTACCTAAGCTGCTATCTTGGAGGGTTGTGCCAGCGTAACCTGATGAGTAGATGAGCTTACAGGGCTCTAACTTGTGGACGTTGTTACTAACACTAGCCCTAGCAAGAGCAGTGCTTCGCAGAATTTACCACCGGTTCGGTAACGCGACCCACTGATAAGCGGCGAGAAACTCAGTGGGCTGTGTCTGTGAGTTAGTTTGTGTAGTTAGTCTGTGAGTTAGTTTGTGGTAGTAGTGTGTTCGTACCTAAAAGCACCGATAGTGGTTCAGGAGGATCGGAAATTACGTGTTAAGTACTTCTTATCTTCTTATCGGCCAATAGACGTCCACTGCTGGACAGAGCCCTCCCCCAAGCCTCGCCACAAAGACCGGTCCTGCGTGGCCTGCATCCAGCGGATCCCCGCGAATCTCGATAAATCGTCACTTCACACGTGTTAAGTACACCGTGCATCAACTTATCGTTAAGAACGCTTATCGAACCTTGTTTGAAAGAAGGCATATTATCATCATGAGTTCTAAAAACAACACGGACTGCAGTTCAACACTAATTTATTTGTTCTGATTTGGTGATAAGTGCTAACAATTACGTTACAAAGAGCCACGAAAGCCTTTCAAGGATACGACCTTCAGCAATGAATTATGCGACTAAGAAGAAGATAAGAATTAATCTTGAAATGCGATGTTGATAAAAGTACCTGTATCTCGTAACAGACATGAACTCTGTTTCTATAGCGAAAGGCGAAATGATTAATAAAGGTTATTTTTATTGCTTACATAGATAAATTAGCTCATATCCCACATTTTTCAAAGTGATTACCAAAATCCATATACAACGTGACTTCTACCATAGAACTTGAGACATAAAGTTGAATTCTAAATTGCAAAGTAAACAGTTCTTCCATCAAAATGCATGTCTGCTTCACGGAGCAAAATAGACAAGACGCTAGTACCTAACTTCTAATTAAGAAAAAGTAATCTCGTCGTCTCAAGCAATTTTACAAAAAACTCATCAATCAATCTTCAGTCGTAAGTCATATTGTCTGCTGCAAAGCATCATGCGTCCCGATTTAATAGTTCGATAGCCTTTTACAATGCAATTGAGACTTTAATTTCATGTCTTTAAGATGACATTCACATATTAGAGGCTTTGTCTAACCACTTTACAGATGTGGGGCGGAAGTTTGTTGACCCATCTAAAATAAAATCAAATTTCATCATTTTTTGTTCTTGACTGATCAATTACTGTAAAACCTGTAAATGTTTATACAGCAACTTCCCGAGAACAAACAGAACAGCAGTCTCTAGATTTGTATCGAAATTAACGAGATCCTAAAATATAGTGCTGACTTTTATTACCCTAATAACGGGAGACAATCGCGAATTCAAGAAAACGAGAAAGGAGTACTTTTGTGTAAAGAAATTCGTTCGGTAACGCAGGAGCGCTTCAGCAACCGCCATAAAGACTGGTTCAGTATTGTCTCCGAGGGCACTGATGATAATTCCTGTTTATATCCAATACCAGAAAGGGAACAGCGATATCGGGCTTGATATACGCTATTCGCGCGTTTAAACGACATCCCATGAATTACTAGGAGTCTTCGCCAATAAAAAAATAATATATTATATATCGAAGGATGAAAGATTATTTGGTTTAAATTAAATTTTTGCACAATTACACGAGAACTATTCAAAGTTTAAAATTTTTAAAAGATATCATAACAAAAAAACTTCATCAGCTATGCATGTTAATGGAATAAACTTAATTGAAGTTCAATTAAAAACATCGAACTGTTGATGCTAATACCAAATAAAACGCACCTTTTAATTACAAAGATAAATGTCGCGTATTAATAGAAATGTTGTATAAACCAAATTGCCTTTCACCCCTAGATATTTAGTCGATTCGTCTCTAGTAATTCCAATAATACTTTTTACTATACACTAACAATAATACGCCTTGAAATAAACTTGTAATTATTTGAAGTTTTCTTAGATATCAAGAATTTTGTCCACTTTGTATAACAGCTTTAAATGACATTAAGAAAAAGAAATGGTAACTAATTTCACTGGTGGTAGGCGCTGGCGGGACATCACAAGGAGTAAAATCATGTCGAATTATAATGGTCACGACCCTCAGCAGTGAGGAAACGAGGCGAGGAAGAGGAGGAGAGGACCTCTTGTGAGTCCGCGCGGGTAGGTACCACCGCCCTGCTTGTTTCTGCCGTGAAGCAGTAATGCGTTACGGTTTGAAGGGTGGGGCAGCCGTTGTAACTATACTTGAGACCTTAGAACTTATATCTCAAGGTGGGTGGCGCATTTACGTTGTAGATGTCTATGGGCTCCAGTAACCACTTAACACCAGGTGGGCTGTGAGATCGTCCACCCATCTAAACAATAAAAAAGAATAATAATATTATATTACATTTTTACTATACAATAACAATAATACACCTTGAAATAACTTTGTACTTATTTGAAGTTTTCTTAGATATCGATAATTTTGTCCACTTGTCTGAATTCCATCATAACAGCTTTAAATATCATCAGGAAAAATATTAAGTAAATAATATTATATTATATTACCATCTCACAATAAAACAACAACGAATTAAATACAAAAAATATCAGAGAAAAAGTAAAATTCACGAGCTTCCCTTAGTAGTGGATTATGTATTGAAGACTGGAATACGATGTGCTTTCTAACGACCTCCATTATGACCGTCGATTGACACTAGCCTTTTTACCACTCGTAATACGTGTTCGAAATACGTATTTCGCATAACCAAAGTTATCGTAGCATTATGCCAATGAATATTCGTGTTCTGCTGACTGGTTTCGTACATAATTGAACAACATTAGCTTTATTCGAATGTTTTGTACTAATGTGGTTTCATTTACATTTACATTTTCAGATACATTTTCATATACATTTGTACATAAAAATGTATCAATATGATATTGAATGATCAATATATCATTCAATATCATATTGATACATTTTTACTGGTGGTAAGACCTTTTGTGGGTCCGCACGGGTAGGTACCACCACCCTGCCTATTTCTGCCGTGAAGCCGTAATGCGTTTCGATTTGAAGGGTGGGGCAGCCGTTTTAACTATACTGAGACCTTAGAACTTATATCTCAAGGTGGGTGGCGCATTTACGTTGTAGATAAAGTAACCACCTAACGCCAGGTGGGCTGTGACCTCGTTCACCCACTAAAGCAATAAAATAAAAACAAGTGATAAAAGTAAAAAACGGACTGCGAACTTATTTACCTTTTCAAAGTGTGATAAATTACAAAAATTAAACAACTTTCAGTAGGTATCTCATATTGTACAATTGTTAAAAGGTTTCGATTGCGTCTGACTCACCTAAAGGCCTGACATCACAACCAGCAATACCAGAATTGTAGCAAAGCAACTGTCTAACATTGATAATATTTTTAACATTATTTGAAGAGGAACATATGCATGCGCTCAAGAAACTCCGTGAAAGCGAATTAATTTAAGAACCCGGTGTTGTGTGGCAAAAATAATCTTACATAGTAGGTAAGTAATACACTTGCAAAGGCCTGAAATACTCGTGAATTCTCCGAGCCAATTTTGATAAAGTGCCTACAATATGTTACCTCTCGGCCTGTGAAGCTCTCATGAAAGACAGTGACAAAGTTGTCTTGTTACACGTGAAAAAAATAAAGCCTAAACGCGGTCACGGAGGATGTCTGAACATCGAACGCTTGATACAGGTAATTTATTTTCGTAAGAAACTCGGCATTAATGTCAGGAGCGAGCAATTTATCTTGAGGTAATTCGCGTAAAACGCTTATTGGCTGTCGCGGCCCACACGGAGATAACATGATTTATATCCGGGAACTAATTATTTAACGGTTCGAACAGTTTTTCGTGCCGTGCATACTCAGCAAAGAATTTGATTAAGTTTGATAGACGGCTAGAAAACGATAAGCTTTATTTTATAAAAATCCAAGAAGGGAAGCTACCAGGCGCGCCGATCACCTATTTCTCGGATAAGTTACCGACTAATTCAGTTGAAATTTTTGAAAAATTCAAAAACAATATTGAGAAAATTTCAATTCAACTAAAAAATGAAAAATAAATAATAGTTTAAAAAAACTAAAAAAATACGCTTTTATAGAAAATCCAACTAAAGAATAGAAAATAAATTTTAATAAACTTGAATATAAAATTGGGGTGCATGGTATCAATAGTTATAAATATTTTGATAATATCCTGAAAAACACCCTACGCTTTTTTACAATAAAATCACTTTTTCTTACACTATTTTTAATTCAAATTTATTAAAATTTCATCATCATTATCCTGCCCTTCTCCCAGTCACCTGGGGTCGGCGCAACATGTTTTCTCCTTCCATACTCTTCTATCATATACCATTTCTTCGCTCACTCCCCTCTTATCCATATCGTCTTTCATAAAAAATTTAATTTATTAAAATTTATATTCTATTTTTTAGTTGTATTTTCTATATGGAACGTTTGTTACGTGTGAACTTTTAGTTCACCTACCGACACGTAGGTACATATACTAAACGTCACTGAACCACTGCATTTAGATTCCACACCGACAAATGTAGATTCATGCGCTAAAAGCATTAATTCAATAACAACAACAACAGTGTACGTGAAATGACGCGTACGTTAATAGCAGAGAGCTGGGAACGGCCCCATCCCGCAAATATGCACTCGCAACCCGCAATGCAGTTTATGTCACTTTACACTGTTTAGTGCGGTGAACTGATGCGGAGTGTATCACTGATGTAGAGAGGACGTTGCACTGCGATTTGTTTCGTAACGTAACGTAACGTTCGTAAACGTAAAATAGGAATGAAGATATTGAGGAAACTATTTCGAGATATTATTATTGCGGTCATTGGTACTAATAATTGGTTACTATTGGTTACTGGCATGCCAAGGGGCTGTCTACGAAAGTGACGCTTATATCAAACGTACTAATTTTATAAAGCAGTACCTTCTGTACTGCGTACTCCTCCTCCTCCGTGCGTGTATACCTCAGTGCTGAGGGTCGTGACCTTTACGGAGCACTTTTGTTAAGACTATGTCCCTCCATCCTGTCTTCCGCGCAGTGAATAACGACATTGATGCTGGATTCCAAAGTCGTCTTAATCTGATCGGACCAGCGCACTGGACTACGCCCCCTAGGCCTCTTTCCTTCCACTTTGCCAGTGATGAGATGTCTTTCGAGGTTGTCACCCTTTTTCTTCGCAACATGACCGAAAAGCTCTAAAATCCTACGTAGGCAAATGGTGGAGAGTCTAGAGGAGACGCCTAGTTCTTCCAGGATTTATGCGTTTGTCCGATGTACCATCCAGGGAATCCGCAGCATTTTCCTCCAGCACCACATCTCAAACGTACTAAAAAAGTTAAATACTGAGTCAGTTGCTTTTTTGCGTTTTTTAACGTAGTTACGTTAAACGTAGGTACGTTAAAAAATGCAACGGCTTCAAACAACTATTCAGAACAGTGAAGTCGGGAATAATGATTCGAATGAAAAACGGGTCAGAGTATATAGGTCATTAATAAATTTACATTTAGGGTTTAATTTCGTTTAATGTTTTATTTCAAACATGATCCATCATCCTGAAAACTGTAAAGTACTGAAAACTTCGAAAATAATAATAATGACCAAAAAAAAAGGCGAGATCACAACTTAAGAGAAGTTTTGTTAAGTCTACAAGGAGTCCGCGACAAGTGGGGTCGGCTCGATTCCGGATTGATTCCAGATGTCTTTAGTCGTGTCGCCAAATACACAATGTTGCTTTTCAAACTTTACTACTTTACTACTGGTGGTAGGACCTCTTGTAAGTCCGCACGGGTAGGTACCACCGCCCTGCCTATTTCTGCCGTGAAGCAGTAATGCGTTTCGGTTTGAAGGGTGGGGTAGCCGTTGCAACTATACTGAGACCTTAGAACTTATATCTCAAGATGGGTGGCGCATTTACGTTGTAGATGTCTATGGGCTCCAGTAACCACTTAACACCAGGTGGGCTGTGAGCTCGTCCATCCATCTAAGCAATAAAAAAAAAGAAAAAAATTCACGAAGACTGAATTAAATATGCAGTATAGGATTATTTCCATTTAAATATATTATAATAGAACTGTCTTCATTTAGTTTAAATGTCACGAAAGTTAATAATTCCACAAATGTGAGACAGCTTTTGTCAACTTTCGCTCCGACGTCTGCTTTGTTCAAAACAAGTCCATTACCACGCAATTCCAACGAGTCACTTCTAAGGCCACATACACACTAGAGTATAATTGAAACTCAAAGAGATAATTGAGTACTAAAGGCGTAGGTAGACGTTTGCCAAAATGATTAATTTAAAAAAACACAGGCTAAATTTTGTATGTAATTTTTGACCAATAACGGAGTATTTAATAATGGGATTAATTCTATGTATTTTATTTTATGTTGTAAATATAATTTTGCTGTAAACAACAAGGTGATTTTATATAGAATATAATATACTATTGATGATAGACGGTATCAAGGTAGGCAACGGCCTGGCTGTGACTCTAACATCGCTGAGGTCCATGAGCGCCACCACTCACCATCAGGCAGAACTGCAAAAAACGCAATAAAAAATATAAAAAACCGTGCTTATATTTAATAATTGCATCGGTTAAAATAAAGTCGTGAAATTTATTTTGTTAAAAATGTCACTCCTATGTATATGATACTCCTAACAAGTTTGTCTCTTTGAGACAAATGCTGGATTTATTCTTTTTTTTTCTTACCTAGGCTGATGGCCTTCAGAGGCCAATTCAGCGTAATCCTAACAAGTAGTTGAGCTCGCGGGGCTCAAGCATGACAACGTTGCTAACACTAAACCTAGCAAGAGCAGTGCTTTGCAGAATCTACCTCCGGATCGGAAAGGCGATCCACTGAAAAAATCCGGCGAGAAACTCAGTGGGCTATATCTGTGGGCTGAATCTATCAATTTCACTGCACAAGCATGCAATTTTAGCATAACTTTAGTATAATTCGTAATTTACAGAAAAAAATAACCCTAAAAATATGGATTACATCAAACCACATTTATTTATGAAAATGATGTGCCTTTTCTAATTTTTACGTCTTCCCCTTTGGATCTACGCCAAATACGTCAGCCGGATTTGCGTACAAAATAGGCCTCTTTGGTTCAGTTTCTCATTTTCTTTCATAATAAACCAATTTTTCCGAGTTGAAAGCTTCTTGATTCCTTTGGAAATTGAAACGTGACGAAAAACTTTTACTCGTACTTCTTTTGATGCTTTTTAGTTGTAGAATTTAGAGCTTCACTTCTTTTATTTGGAAAATAATCTGCTCGTTTAGAATTTTTAAACAAACTACAGAAAAAAAATCTGTAGGCTAAATACATAATGCTTGTAGTAAAATTATTTAAATCACATTCGTATGTAATATTGCAATTTTTGTTTTTTGCAATAATACCGCAAAACCTTAAATACAAAATTCATAAAACTATTTTCGTATAAAATAAATTTTGTTTCACGCGTTGTAGTTATTGTTGAGAATATAAAATCGTATAGTTAAAATTTGAAAGTTTGATATTCTTTAGGTTAAGTGTTTATAAATGTTGAAAATGTAAGTTGAGTTTTAAAATATTGTGAACGGAATAAAATTAGACGAATGATAATGGGTCATACAATTTAGCATATTCGTACAGATTTTATAAATGAACAAAAAACTACGACGTGTTCTGACTTTTCTGATAAATGACTTTTCTGATGAACTACGAACATCTATACTAATATATAAATCTAAAGTGGATTTTACGTCGTGCCGTCGTTCCGTCGTGGAATCGTGCATCCAATTGGCTTGAAACTTGGTATCCATGTAGAAAATACATGTACATAATGGATAGGCTAATGTTTATATGAGTGTTGGACTCCCTAATAATATTGACAATAAATAATAATGTTAATTTTAAATGTCCAGCGAAGCGGGCGAGTACGGCTAGTCGTATAATAAAATCGAATACCCGCGAATATTTACCGAGTTTTTTTTTTTTTGCTTAGATGGGTGGACGAGCTCACAGCCCACCTGGTGTTAAGTGGTTACTGGAGCCCATAGACATTAAAATTTACAACGTAAATGCGCCATCCACCTTCAGATATAAGTTCTAAGATCTCAGTATAGTTACAACGGCTGCCCTACCCTTCAAACCGAAACACATTACTGCTTCACGGCAGAAATAGGCAGGGCGGTGGTACCTACCCGTGCGGACTCACAAGAGGTCCTACCACCAGTGTATTGTTAATTATTTTTAATTACCATTATTTTTAATTAATTACCAGTCGTGTTGTGAGTTACGACCATCGGGTCTATCTCTGTGCCGGAGAAGTCATACGTTCTTAATAGAAGGATGGAACTTTTACACAATAGATTCGAGACTTAGACCTCAAATTACAACGCATTCCTTTTGCAATTTCCTAGGTTCTAGGAAAAAATCTGCAACAATAAAAATCGTGAGCTTAAGCCGTAAAAAGAAAGAAGTATTTAGAAAGTAAAATAACAGAATTTAGACTGCAATTATTACTCTTGATTTTTTTCGTCGACAATAACGCCTGCCTATATTCAGTATACGGGTGGAATGGAGTGTACGCAAATTGGAAAATAAGAGACAGACCGGATAACGGAAAGTAGAAGAAACAGCGTTTTGTTACAAGAATTCGGCTAAAACATTCATGGCGGCATCATCCGGGATAAGTTTCGAAATAGAGCCCAGATATTTCTTGCATATTTTAATACAAATAAGCGGATACTTATTTGCTACGTTTCTATAATCCCCACAAATATGTATGAATGTATTCTTAAAGTAGTAATCGGCTAACAAGCTTACGGCCCACGGGGTGTTGATCAGTTGTTAGAACCTTTAGATAACTGCCTATTTCTGCCGTGAAGCAGTAATGCGTTTCGGTTTGAAGGGCGGGGCAGCCGTTGTACTGTTAAAAGTGAGATCTTACAACTTACGTCTCAAGGAGGGTGGCGCGTTTATGTTGTAGATGTCCATGGGCTCCGGTAACCACTTAACACCAGGTGG
Source organism: Bombyx mandarina (assembly GCF_003987935.1). The sequence goes on along the minus strand of NW_021011491.1, from coordinate 1,473,108 downwards.
GCCATGAGCTCGTCCATCCATCTAAGCCATAAAAAAGCCGCTTTAAGCGAGTGTCCCCACCCATCTCATAGTACATGACATGAGGTAGTATTTTTAATTGTATTCAAATTAATGAAAACTATTTTTACTGTTTAATTAATACTCCTTTGACATTAATTAATTAATAAGTCATAAATAACCGGGTATAGAAATCTGCAGTTTCTAAGCATGTTAAAATCATTTTATAAGATTTGACGAAAGCTTAAGAAAACAAATTCTTTTCACCTTATGGTACGCGAGGCCATTAAGGGCTTGCCAGACTTCGAGTTACTATTTACGGCCGTTTTCAATAACCTATCTATCCCTAGTTTCGGTTACTAAAGATAGACAAATCTATATTTTTGTCCTTACTTACGTTCCAATAACCTATCGACGGGCAGCAGTTCCTATCGGATTTATCTATCCATCGTCGGGAGGACGGATAGCCTGCTAAAGATAGAACGCTCATACAAATCGTGCTTACTTCCGTTTCAATATGAGNGGACTGCGCTTGCCTGGTGCACTTACTATATCCTCGTTACGTTGTGTGATTCAGTGACTGTTGTACGTACTGGTTAAAGTTGGACAAGTGTTAAAGTGAATTGTTAAGATAACATATTGTTGATTAAATCAGGAATCAAATAGTGACATCGTTTTACTTGGTGTTCAACAAGATAATGTCTACCCTCAAGCCTACATATATAATCTGAATCTCGGAAACGGCTCCAACGATTTTCATAAAATTAATATACAGGGGATTTCGGGGGCGATAAATCGATCTAGCTACGATTTATTTTCAGAAAATGTTCGTTTTATTCGTGTTTTCAATAATCAACTCTTCCTGACATCTTTTGGCGAATAATAATACTATTTTTGCAACTAACCGCTTTAAAGACACAACAAGATGGCGTTATCAAAAAAAGACCGGTCATTGTCTAGTTATTATAATGCCATTAACAAAAAAAAAAACGAGATATGATACCGTAAAAGTCTTTTTAATTATGTCCACGACTCTCAAAAACGAAAGAGAATAATGTATTGAAATGAGTGCTCCAATAATAAAACAAACAGGATATACATAGATATAAAACACAACAGCGAGGTCACAATACGCTCTGTCATACGTAAAACAAAATAGTACCGCCACTGCCTGCCATTAGAGGAAAGTTCCAAGGGTCACCTCCGCCACGCATCATACCGCACTGAAATGAACTCAACTCTACAGTGTTTTCCGAGCGCTCTGCATTGTCCTAATTATGACGTTTGAAAAGAATATTCAATCATTAGCAACAACGGGTATTGTTCATTGAGCTTTTTATGTTTGTAGGTATACTGGTGGCCCTTTCAATTTCCCCGGGACAGGGGGGTGAGCAAAGGCTCAGCCAGGAGGGATGGGATTAGTTAACAGATGCCCAAGCGCCTCCGAAGGAGACCTAACAACTCGAGAGCAGCTGTTTCGCGGATGAATCTACTACCGGATCGGAATCGCGACCCGCTGAGAAGATCCGACGAGAAACTCAGCTGGCTGATGCATGGGTTAGGAAGTGTCTATTGAGCTCTGAAGGTCATTCACCGTCAAGTAGACATTATGTGATCTGCCTTCACGATAAAAACAGATCATACAATATGTAATGGTTGATTTGGTTATTTATATATAGACAGAGATAGAATAAGAAGATACACTACCCCAGTCTGTTTTAAGGTACCGGAACATCTTTCTGATTATACGTCTAACATCTTTTTCTACCTACATTCCGGTAAAACCCATGAAACCTAATCTAGGATGCGCCATATTTAAAAAAAAAAAACACTTTAATGTAAATCAATAACTTCTATTTTTATTAATGTCCAAAATATTTAATTATTTATTTAAAGTGAAATTAACGAAGTATAAAATATTTTAAGTACTAGTTAGTGGTCCCCCGGTAGTCGAAATTCGACTATAATTTATTGAAATTATAGGTTTGTACACTATTATGATTCTATTGTCAAATACTTCTCCAAATCACAGATTTCACCAAGACTACACTTTAGACAAAATATATTAATAAAGACAAACAATATTATTATGTATATAAATCTATTCTCAATTTAACCACAGACTACATATTATAAGCAATAAAAAAACTATAAATGAATAATGGACAAATAGTATGTATGCGTGTGTGTGTCAAATACATAATAGTGTGTGTAATGTTTTTTTAACCGATTTAATGTATTTTTATGCATAATTTAAAAAATATTAACATTCTGCACTCCTTCTCTATATTCTCTATAAGTGTGGTAAAATTTCATACTCCTCCGTCTGCGCAATTTTCGTAAAAAGGGGTACACAGATTTTCCTTCACGTATTAATATATAGATAAAATAATGTGAGCAAAGGTCACCTTTAAAGATTTGGATGGACTGTGTGATAGAAGATTTACGAGAGAAGGGTGTGAGTGCAATAATGAAGTATGATAGGCCTTAATGGAAATAGAGGAAATGCTACGCAAACCGAACACAGCTGGAAAAAGAAGAAGGAGGAAAGAAGAAGAAATAATTCTATAATCATGCTTATTTTGTAATCATGTATCATTTGTATCACACCACAGTTCATATGACCGAAATAGATACATGTGTGTAATGTGCGGAGGAAAAAAGAAGAAATGATTTTATAGTCATGCTTATTTTGTAATCCTGTATCATTTGTATCACACCACAGTTCATATGACTGAAATAGATACATGTGTGTAATGTGTGGAGGAAAGAAAAAGAAATGATTTTATAGTCATGCTTATTTTGTAATCCTGTATCATTTGTATCACACCACAGTTGATATCACCTAAATAGATACATGTCCTTAATATATGTAACTATGAATGTTAAGTAAAGTCATAAATGATTGCTTTACGAGTTCTCCGCTTCATTATTCTTGTTATCAAAGCCAATGATGCTCCATAAACGCAGCTTATGAATGCGTAAGCAGTGTATATGGTGCCGAGATTAAGACATTAGATTACATTAAAGCTTATAGAAGCGTTCCTGGTCTAATAGGATGAACGGTGTACTCTTGTCAAGTTATACGTTTTTGTAATTTTTTAATCTTATCTCTATTCTAGTATCCTCGAAGGGTTATACTAGATTCACCGAGCGATTACGGTTGATACTTGCTTTTATTTTTTATTGCTCAGATGGGTGCATGAGCTCAGGGCTTATCCGGTGCTGATTAGTTATCAGAGCCCATACACATCCACAACGTAAATGCCGCCACCCACCTTGAGATATGAGTTGTAAGATCTCAGTTTTTACAGTACAACGGCTGACCCACCCTTAGAATCGAAACGCAGTACTGCTTTACGGCAGAAATAGGCAGGAAAAGTAATATTTGCTTGTGGGATTCGAACACCTTTATATGACTGGTTACGAATGCTCTGGGCGTCTTATCCTTTAGGTCACGACGACTTCATATATTACGCAATAATGAAAGGAAATCGTGTAATAAAAATCAAACCCGCATAAAATATAATTTATGACAGATCTGAGACAGACGTCAAACTTCAAGATGTCGACATCCACGTTGTAGTCTATGGGCTACGGTAACCGTTTATCACTAGGTGGCCTATGAACTTTTTCTTTATTTATTTATTATATCTACGATGTACGGTACCGCTTACATAACAAATAAATAAAAATTTAATTAAATAACAAATATATTTTATCTCCACCATTAAATTAAAAGACAGACGGAAAACTTCCTTCTTCGCAAATAGATTTTGTTTATTTATTTAATTTAATCGACTGTAATTGTAGTTAATATTAAATGGGCTTTTTATTCAATTGGATATTAATTCTATAACATAAGATTTATAACATTACATTAACAACTTTTTTTTTATAGTAAATATAGTTTAAAAAACAAGATTAAGCAGAAAGCCGAACCTTTTTTGTTTTTAAATCCCAGAGCTCCTGTTCAAAATATTGGCCTTAAATAATAAAATTAATGTATTATCGTGAGTTCTTGATACGTGCGTAAATTTTTAAGTTAATCGGACTTCTTGAAGTTGGTCTAATTTACGTTGATATATTTAAATAAATAGGGCAAGCTAATCGGAACGCATGATAAGGTATCAACTGTCAGTAATATCTATGTGAAACTAGAAAAAAATCTAGGAATAGCCGGGCTTATGCTGGCAATCTTTAAAAAAGCTTGCCAATATACCATCTTGGTGAAAGTTCTACACACACCATGACACAAACACAACAAAAACTTTTCTTATTAGTGAATATGCGGAAATGAAATTTGGGCTGCCAAACAGTTTTTTGACTCCAAGTCATAATAACCGAGATAATGGAATAAGTCAGTACAGGAACGCGAAAGCAATTTTCTTAGGAGTTTCAAGAATGCTTTTCACATGTGAAAGACTTGTTCCTTCACCTTATTCTTTACACTGAAACCAACGTTTGTGACAATGTATGAAATTCCAACAAACTTTGTGAAAAGTAATTTAGAAGCTTTGAAAGTGAAATATCTTAAACTGTTTATTAAAATAATTTAATAAAGAATTTATTTAATAAATTACAGATTGACGTATTTTCGCGTATCCAATACTCCGTGGACATTTCGATATTTTTTAGTAAGCGTACGGTCAATGATCAAAAGTCGAACATAATCAATGACTACTCAAGATTTACATTTCTTTAAATTACGAATTTTCCCATTTTGCACTCAAAAAAAAATATTGAAAGATAGAAAGAATACTAAACCAAAAACGGATGAAGTACAAGAGAGACTAAAATAAGAAACCTTACAGTAATGTAGCGCGTAACGATGGCTCTTATTAGTCGGGTAGCCCACTTAGTTTCTCGCCGGATCTTCTCAGTGGGTCGCGTTTCCGATCCGGTGGTAGATTCTGCGAAGCACGGCTCTTGCTAGGGTTCGTGCTAGCACAAACGTCAGGTTTAAGGCCTGTAAGCTCACCTACTCGCCCGGTTACGTGGGCAAAGCCTAGGTGGGGAAAAATAAAAGTTGTGCGCTCGAGTGTCATTGGGCACAATTGAAATTTTTGGATACCCAGGAGCCTCTAGGGTAGCAGTCGACAACCACTCTCGTGCCGATATATCGTTTAGTTTTTAACAATCCCTTCAAAATTATATTTACAATCTTCTAGTGCCCTAACTCCTATTTCGTAGTACTGCTATTGTTGTAAACTACATACTAACACTTTCTTTCCGTCTGTGTACGTTTGTATATCTTTTTAAAGTGTTGTAATAAATAACAACCACAGTCCCTACCTGTGGCACGTTGTAATGGATTTACTTATGCTTTTTACTCGTGGTAGGACCTCTTGTGAGTCCTATGAAAAAAAAAGAAAACCAAAGATGATTGAAGTCAGGTGCGGCCTTCGGGTACCGGGTGCGGGGATGCTGGTGTTCGGCTATCGGTCCGGTGGTGAGGCGGCACAAGGTGACTCCCGTACGCCGCCCACGGTATGTCTCAAGAGACGACGACCTGCGGGTTCTTCCTGGAGATAAAACCTCGACCTATTAGCAGGACGGGTATCGGCGAAGGCGGACTTGCGGCTCGCACTATGCGGTACTGTAGGTTTCGAGGAGACGGGGTGGTGGAGCGCGATGGGATTTAGTCGGTAGTCGGTTTTGTCGGACTCGCCTTGCGTGGTTCACGCCGCGCAACGCCTCACACATTATCAGATAGGCCGCATGCTCATCTGCCTACAAGGGCAATAAAAAAATACAGAGTTGTACAATAAAAACAAATTCATTACAATTTATTCATTGATGTCATTAAGTCGTAGCTGGTGATAAAACATGCTGTGAGTCATTATGAATAAAAACGGCAAGTTAATCATCTGATCATGTTGAAAAACCAGTACAAATAAAGTAAAATTTGAAATGAATTCGAGAAGCAGTCAACCCTAAGTTAGTCGTTAGCTAATTGAAATTGAAAAATATTGAGTTCTAAGTGCCGATGTAATGTACCCTGACGGATCTTCTGTTCGCATAACTATTTCACTTTCGCAATATTGTAAAACAGTAGTATCGTTTACCCTATTAGAAAATACAACTTACTTACAAAACACAGCTTACTGGTGGTAGGACCTCTTGTGAGTCCGCACGGGTAGGTACCACCACCCTGCCTATTTCTGCCGTGAAGCAGTAATGCGTTTCGGTTTGAAGGGTAGGGCAGCCGTTGTAACTATACTTGAGACCTTAAAACTTATATCTCGAGGTGGGTGGCGCATTTACGTTGTAGATGTCTATGGGCTCCAGTAACCACTTAACACCAGGTGGGCTGTGAGCTCGTCCATCATCTAAGCAATAAAAATAAAAAAATAGAAAATACAAGGAAACAAAATATATAAATTATAAACATTATTTTGTAACATGTTGTTGCTTTACGGTGGGCCTTGCGTACTATACCATTCAGGCCAAGCCTAAATCATTGAATCAGTAATTTTTATCAACTTGAAATTTTCATTCTAAAATTTATAAAACGCGATATTTGCATCTTGGTTAAAATCAGTTAAGTGATAATGTTTACGATGTAGATAGCTCAGATATTTAAAACAATTCCTAAAATATATAAATTTAACAAATGTAATTTTAGAATACTCGTACTTATCCAAGGTTTTGAATTGAGATCAAAAAAAATAAAAAACACCGTCTCAATTCATTGAAATTTGCGAAAGCTCACGTACTCGTTTAGTTCGAAAGCAGTCGCGTAGCTTCGCGTATCGAAAGCAGAAAATTTTCGATATCATAGCGTCATCGACATTTCAATACGGCAAATACCCGCCGTGCCTACTTTAGTATTACAGGGCTGTCACTTATCTCTAAAAGGTATTTTGAATTGAGTGTCTATCTTGTGTCTGCAGATGTTTTGTCACCGTTGAAAGCTATTTCCAGTCTAATCTCAAACAAGGCTTACTTTGCAAACACCGCGGCGATGTAAATAAAGTAAACAGCTTAGACATAATATTACTTTAGCGGCCTAATGGCCCCTGGTAATGTTAAAGTCCATGAGTAACGGTAACCACTAACTATCAGTTGGTCTGCCCATTAAATAAATAAATATTATAAAAAAACTACTTATGTATATAAATTGTTTTTATAGCATAGCAATTTTGATTAATACAATTTTATGTTAGCTATATATTTCATATGAGATGTATGTAAACGGTATAGATCTGTTTATTGTATTTATATATTTTCTATAATAATGTATTGTCTATACCGCAACATACCTGCTATATTTTTATATTTTACAGAATTTCTGTAAATTAAACGATTGTCTGGAAGAGATCGCTTTTAGCGATAGTTTTTTGAATGTAAATTGTGTTTTGGCGTGCAATGAAGTGTATTCTCTCTTTTTCTCTCCCTGTCTTTATTTTACTCTGAAATTTTAAATAAAGCCAATTCAGCTATCTAAAACTTTGCACCTTTATTTTTCGTAACATTTTAGTAATGTTAACGCTTCATTTATGTGCCCCTGAAATTCTAACTACATATTTAATAAAGAGCGCGCCGTTATACGTAATAACATCTGCAGCCCTAACAAGCCACAGACGGGTATTGCGGCCGTAGCAATTAACTTTTCAGTCGGATCTTTCCGTGAGGCTTGGAATAGAGCAGCACTATGCTTGCTGTTTTGTCATTCAGCCGTGACTTGTGTGTACTTAATGAGGCTGACATTCGAAAAGTACATTTACAAAGTTTTTATCAGAGAAAATAAATTTAAAATACATCAAATTTATTATATTCTAACACCGAGATGGCTTTCACTAAATTGTACTAAGAGCCAGTTAAACTTTGCCGAAATTCTTATCTATTCCCAAACTTAGAGCTATAGAACTCAGTCACACAAGACTTCAAACATTAGAATTTAGGACGGGTTTTTTCGGCTTTACAGTTAATAATTTGCTCAAAGTTTCAAATATAAATTTCCATCAAATTTATAATTCAACCGCATCCAGATATCAGGGCACTAAAACCATACCAATCATTTTAAGGTAAAGCACATCCAGAAATCAATTTGTGGCTACAGCCTGCAGAACTGTGTAGAGTATCCAGACTGGATTGTACACAGGAATTCTCAAAATTAATTTCGGTGTTGATTTATGGAACTTAGTCTAAATGTTTTGAGAGCGTGGTTTGCCAAAATCGATAACAGCTTAGCTTAGCTATATAGTATTTAGTTGTTGTTTTGACCGAAATTATTTTGGGTAAGACCGAAAATTCGTTACGTCCTGAAAGACATGTCTTGGGAAAGATGAAGGTATCGTGGGTTCACGACTCGCTCTGTAGCTCAGTGAAAATATACAAAAAGAAAATTCAATCGCCGCCATATGCGAAAGGCATAATATTAGTTTGATTTACTTTGACCGATGGTGATTGAACAATCCGTAGAGGAAACTAGATGGAGCAATGCTCAAGTTAGTCAAACAAACCAAATTGATCAAGTAACGCTCTCGTGTCCGAACTCCGAACAACTAATGAACATTGAACTGTTGAGTGTTACTGCAATTCAGTGTGAAGGTAGTGTCGTACTTATTACGAAAATTCAGAGTTCATTCTAAGCGATATGTGGCAATGTATATATTTATATTGATTTTATGAAGTATCACAGTATACTGCATGTGAAGCTTTTACCAGAGTCCATAAACACCATAAATCCATGAATTCGAAATCTTGATCCCTTTTTATTGAAATTTCAGATGAGCCTATATGGCATTGTTGGAATGGAAACCCATAGAAATCACATGCTGTCATCCAATATAGGACATGACCTTGAAGCCTTATCTTGGTTAACGGCTGCTCAACGTAGCAGGCACATCTGATTGCTCTATGTCAAAGATGGGTAATGTACACCACCTGTGATATCAGTTACTACAAAAATTTCATAGATTCGATTTTAATCGCACGATTTTATTCATGAATGATTGATAGCTACCAGAAGATCTACACCACAGCTAGTATTATTCGAGCTCCCCCACCGTGCACATTTCAAAACAATTTAATAAACAGTTTAAAAAGTTAAAACAATTTTATTTCGTCTATATAATTTGAGTTTTTTTTTTGCCCTTGTAGGCAGACGAGCATACAGCCCACCTGATGGTGAGTGGTTACCGTCGCCTATGGACTTCAGCAATGCCAGGGGTAGAGCCAAGCCGCTGCCTACCCATTAATACTCTCCACAAGCCTCGTTTGAAGAAGGACATGTCATAGCGCTCGGGAAACACTGTGGAGGGGAGCTCATTCCATAGCCGGATGATACGTGGCAAAAATAAGTAATTATAGTATGGAATATGTAGCTTATTAACAAACATATTTTATAGCGCGTTGTCCAACTGTTCCTCTTGTCACAAACAAGTTGATAGTTGTCAATAGAAGGAAACTGCCGACAAGAAACGTTCCAGTTAACAACAGTTGACAACCGTTGGCACTATTCGTGATCGAAACTGACCAGTCTACTATTATTCGATAATATGTTTTATTAGCAGTCGCTGAAAGTTTATTTCTCATTAGAAATAATATACCTGCTGTTCGGGGTATTAGAAGGCATTAAAAAAGTCAGTGAATATTTGAACGATCTCTACATTCTGTTCTGTATAGGTTATTGTTTTCTAGAATTTTATTCTTTGAAAATTTCAAATCTTTGCTCTTTAACTAGTATTTTTACAAATAAGAGGACAGTGATAGATAAAGGGGAATGCCCATTTCAGGCCCAAAGCGGACAATAGATTAGAGAAAAAATACTTAGTGCATTAATTTTGTCATAAATAAATATGCATTTACTGCATTTGCACTTTCTTGCAAATAAGCGCCACTAAAGTTTACAATAAGTAGTTTAAAAAAAGTAACTATTGAAAAAACAAGATTATTATTTTTGCGGGAAAAATATTGCCAGCATCAAAACTTGTTACGTATTAAGTAAACATTTTAAGTATATAAACAAAACATATAAATAAATCATTTTAAGTATTATCATTAATCAATCGATTTTAATCGATTATAAGCACATAAAAAAACATCAAATACATACCCATTGGACTTTAACTTGTTACTATACTTGAGACCTTAGAACTTATATCTCAAGGTGGATGGCGCATTTACGTTGTAGATGTATGTGGGCTCCAGTAACCACTTAACACCAGGGTGGCTGTGAGATCGTCCACCCGTCTAAGCAATAAAAAAAAACTTAACTAGTATTGTTATTTAAATATGTACAACTAAAACAAAAAAATAAAAAATATTGTTTACTCGAAATAAATCAACTATTGGTTATTTAAAAACATGATCGATATATGAATTTCATGTAATTATTTTTTCTTTATACTAACAACACTGATTTTAATCTGACTGACTGACACTTCGCTTGCTGCTTGTGCTTGCGTTCAAAATGGATGTGTTTGGATTTTTCTTCGATTTATTTTGCTTTTATCATTAACGTTTCATACTACAACTGAAAAACATTGTATGAATTGTGGTTTTAACCTGACCGAGATTTAAAACCGTGTATATGCTCTCCTGTGCAATTTTTGGATGATTACTAATTTTGTATGAAGATGAAGGAAATATAGATATTTGAAGAAGTATGTGTATTTTTTTATACCCTAATAACTACAATTGGATAAAAAAAAATTAGGAACATCTTAAACAATAAAAAAAGAAAAGTTCTTGAAGTATTTGTGTAGAAAATTAACCTCAAAACGAGGTTTTATTTTTATTATATTTTTTTATAATAGTGGCGTCAATTTCAATATATTTTTTAGATATCCAATACATTTAAGAATTTGAATCAATCCATTTTTATAGTAATATTTGATGTCCACCTTGGGCCCAGCACACTATGGAGAGTGGGCATTCCCCTTTGAATCCCAAACAGAATAATTTATTCGGAGTAAGCTAGGACGATTTAAAAATAATATGTTATTTTATTTTATACTATGCTAATAGAAAAAGGTTATGTACCTTTCCGAGCTCAAGTCGTTTATCAAGCTTGGATTTAATTTCACTAGAACAAAATACCTTTCCCACGGGTGCAGATAGGCAAAGGATGAAATCTAATAAAAGTCGGTTTAATGATCCAGAAACTGTACGTGTAACAACTAAAACCTTCATTTGAAACATTACCTGTTTTTTTTTCTCACATTCAAACTCGTTCATTCGGACTGTTACAAACAAAATGTGATACTTGTTAATTGCGGTTTATCGTTATTATTGGATAATAATAGTTACCCTGACAAGTTTTGCATATAATCAGGTTGTTCAGTATGCGAATACAAACAACATTTTACAAATTAATTGATAGGAGGGCATACACATAAATACATGTATGTAATGAATCGGGTAGAAACGTGAGCAATATTTTCTTTATAGGAATACCTAATACGGAAAAATCAGGTAAATTAATTTGCAAGCACGTCTTGTTTTACTACATACTAGTGATCCCCCGGTAGTCGAAATTCGACTATAATTAATTAAAATTATTATTTTATACACTATTATGATTATACTTTTATAATCACAGATTTCGCCAAGACTATACTTTAGACAAATATAAAAACAAACAATATTTAATCTATTCTGAATAGGACCACAGACTATAAGCAATAAGAAAAGTAAGTTTGACAATAAAGAAATAGTATGCACATGTGTGTGCCAAATACATGGTAGTGTAATGTTTTTATTTATTGATTTAATGTACATATTTTTTATGCATAATTAAAAAAATATTAACATTCTGCACTCCTTCTTTATATTCTCTATAAGTGTAGGAAATTTCATACTCCTCCATCCACGCAATTTTCGTAGAAAGGGGTACAAAGTTTTTGCTTTACATATTAATATAATATAGCTGTTTTTTTGTTGTTTAGATACGAGAATCAGATCACCGTCCAGTTTGTGATAATTGTGATGGAGCCCATAGTCATCACAGCGTGAAGCCATCCCCCCCTTAATACATGGTGTCCGAGTATCGATCGATATGTATCGACTATCTCACTTTTCCAACCGGAACGTATGACTACTTAGCGGTAAAAAACGTCAAGATCGTTATGAGGTCATCGTCATGAGGGTCAAGACAAGCATTGACTACACAAATTTATAAATTCCGCGTTTAATATTAATCGATGGATTTACTTCCCTCATCGTCGAAGTGAAATTTCGACTCGACTGTTCATATGAAAAAACACGAGACAACATTTTATTTTGACGAGTCACCGTGTTCGTGACATTAGCGTAATGGGCTCGAGAGTGTTCCACTGCATGAGATAGGGAAAAAGCGTTTCTTTTGCAGCGTGGTATCAAAGTATCGCCGCGGTGTGAAACAGTTTTTCCCTTGAACGAGTTTCATCAATAAAGCTGATACGTTCGGAGCATGACTTGTGAATAAATGATGTCTAAGCGCTGCCGTCTTACTTTCCAGGAGTCTTTGTTTGCAAGTTTTAATATTATTATTACATAGACAGACTTTTTCAAAACGCGTCTGGTATAAATGCTTTCCATAGTCAAGTTTTACAATCAGAGACATCCTTTATACTACTTTATAAAGGGTGTTTCTACCCGTAAAATGGACTACTTCGCATAAATATTCAGAAGGATGGTATTTATTATGATAACTCGATTCCTTGATCATAAAAGTCATTCTTGAACATTCTAGAACTTTGATCTGATATCTCACGTAGGCTGGCGGCTTTGGCGTAGTGATGTCTATGTACCCCGGTGGCCGCTCAATACCAAATTAACCATGATCTAATTCACCTATGTAGTGCAATAAAAAAATACAGCTAAAACCATACCCAGATGACCTCAACGGCAATAGCTATTAGGGTATTGATGAGGAATTGACTCTTCTTTGGCGATGGATACTAAATACGATTCTAAAATAAAGGTAATGAGAACTGATTCTTTGAAGCACTCTAAACGGACCGTATAGTATTGTTACGCGCTGGAGTTTGGGATAAATAAAATTCCACCAAAGTACAACTAAAAACTGTATTCCACACTTAGAACACTTAAAATACAAAGCGAACATTTTAAACTTTCATTTCGCTTCTTCCGCTTCGCTTCCGGTGATCCGTTCGCTGTTTCGCTTCAAGTAGTTCCGATTACTAGCTGACTGCGTGCCATATCTGCAACGCTTTTGTAGTCGAAACGAAATCCCTAGAATCATCGATAATATTCCACAAAGTCTAGTACTGTGTGTTTCCGCTATCTGGCAATAGATGGCGTTGCACTTCTTAGGCGTTCTAGATGCCACTAAATCTTTCGATATTCATTCGACTATTCGGCGATAAATGGCGTTACTCTTACCGGCGTAACAGTATAAATATACACAGCCATAGTCGAAGAGGTTCCAAATAGCAGATACGGCGCAATTTTAACGTATTCATAACCAGTAATTCTAAGCAATTGTTATCAATGCGAGCGCACGTTCTACGGCCTTTGTATTCGTGATCGAAGCAAAACATCAGCTAAAAACAAAACCCGTCTACTATTTTTAATACAGAAACCGTGGCATCGTCGTTAACGCTCCCAGTATCGAATGAAAAATAATCGGAGAACGGAATTGCATGCATTGTGGGAGTCGCCGTACAATATTATTTTCACTGTACGTTCCTATTCGAGTTTTGAATTCGTTCAATTTTTTTTTTTTTTTCAACGAAGGAATATATCGCAGTCTTAAGCGAAATTTCGCTTAATACGCGACTTGTAATTAAAATCTTTGTAATTAAAGGTCCGTTTTATTTGGTATTAGTATCAATAATTCGATGTTTTTAATTGAACCTTAATTAAGTTTAGCCAATTCAAATAAATGAAGTATTTTTTTTTGATACTTTTTTATTTTTTTTAACTTAGAATGGCTCTCCTGTAAAGTTGTAAAAATGTCACTTAAACCAATTAATAGTATTTCACTCTTGGATGTGATCTATTTATAATGATTCGTTAATAGAGAAGATCTCGTAGAGAGAAGATGCATGTGACTAGGAGATGTATGGAAATGGTAGTGCAAGGTAGAGGCGGAAGAGGTCGACCGAAGAAGACATGGATGGAGTGTGTGAATGACGATATGAGAGAGAGAGAGAGGAGTGAGTGTTGAGATGACGGCTTATAGAAGAGAATGGAAGAGAAAAATTAGGTGTGCCGACCCCACCTAGTGGGATAAGGTGGAGAAAAAGAAGAATACTGTCGTTTATGGACATCACGGATATTAAGGACACAGCCTAGCACACAGGTGAGGAAACTCTTTTGAATACGTCATAGCATTCAATAAGCTTCATAGGGGAGAGTTAGAGTAGAAATGTTCCCTCGAAACTGGTGGTAAAAATAGCATTTACTGTAGTCAAAAATATGTTATACTTTTTATTCAACTAACTAATTATTTTTTTATTGCTTATATGGGTGGACGAGCTCACAGCCCACCTGGTGTTAAGTGGTTACTGGAGCCCATAGACATCTACAACGTAAATGCACCAACCACCTCGAGATATAAGTTCTAAGGTCTCAAGTATAGTTACAACGGCTACCCCACTCTTCGAACCGAAACGCATTACTGCTTCACGGCAGAAATAGGCGGGGTGGTGGTACCTACCCGTACGGACTCCCAAGAGGTCCTACCACCAGTGATTACGCAAATTATAATTTGCGGGTTTTTTATTTTTATTACACGATGTTATTCCTTCACCGTGGAAGTCAATCGTGAACATTTGTTGAGTACGTATTTCATTAGAAAAATTGGTACCCGCCTGCGGGATTCAAACACCGGTGCATCGCTACACACGAATGCACCGGACGTCTTATCCTTTAGGTCACGACGACTAACGAATTACAATAAACGAATTTAATAACGAATAAAATTCGAATGAACACTGAGTTTTTGTCAACGACTATCTCCAAATGATAGAGTTTTTATTTAACCATAAAAACTCACTAGCGTACCAACAAACAGACGAAAATCTGTTGATGACTTTATGACAATGATTTATGTAGATGGACGACAATAACAGGAACGCTATGAACAAAATTTCGGTTAACTTTAAAATATGATTTTCATTAAGACGAAACGGTAGCACTGATATAAATGGGCGAGATCAAGGAACGAGTCGGAACGAACGAACATCAAAGAACTTTAGAAAAGCGATGAAAACAATTTCAAACTTTAAATTTAATACAGCGACTTAGAATCTGGGTCATTTATATTTGTGCAATGAAAAGTAAATTATAATTGAGTTGAAGATCAGGAATTTCATATATTTTAGTAGAAATATTAAAAAAAGAATTTGTAAATAGCCCCATAATGGTGCTATGTATATATTTAAATAAGGATGCTGAGTGTTGATGATATGAAATATGTTAACATTTTTACAGTAAAATATTGAAACACAGCTAAAGTTAAAGTATAGCCTTGAGACTCAACTGTAGTCTACCAAATCTCAATTCCCAACGAAGGTTCTTGAGGGTGTTTTTACTAGGGAACTTGACAATGAAATGTAGATTCTTGTATGTAAACGACAAAAATGACACTATTTATGCCTTCGTGGTGGTTTTAATGAAGCCCACAAAAAAGCGTCACAAGAGTGCATACTTTTAAAAACGAAAGATTTTTTTAAGTTTTAATTTTTATTTATTCCGTATAGTAAGCTGTCCTGAGACATACAATAGAAGTTTTGAGAAAAATAATTTGGTAGGCGGTACGTGCACAATATCCAGTGACATGTCCATATCAATCAATCTATAGTGGATTAAGTAGATCTGGAGGCACTCTTCTTCTGAGTCTTCTTGTAGTCGATTAGATATTTAGCAAGGATGCAAAATGCTCGTCCAAAATCCCTCAGTGCCTGAATACAAAGGTGTACAACCAATGTGTGTTGCCAGTGATGACTTACGGTTCCGAGACGTGGTGCTCAAGGTGGTGACAAGGGATCTTTTTAGGAAGCTTAGTGTCGCGCAGCGAGCTATGGAGAGGGCTATGCTTGGTATCTCTCTACGAGATCGAATCAGAAATGAGGAGATCCGTAGAAGGACCAAAGTTGCTGACATAGCCCGTAGGATTAGCAAGCAGAGGTAGAAGTAGGCAGGCCACATAGCGCGAAGATCGGACGGCCGATGGGGCAAAAAGATCCTCGAGTGGAGACTACGTACTGGCAAACGCAGTGTGGGACGGCCACCTACCAGACCGACGACCTGATGAAAATTGCTGGGTCACGTTGGATGCAGGTGGCAACAGACCGGCCGCACTGGACATCAGTTGGAGAGGCCTATGCAAATAATACCTGCTACCTTAACTTTATATTATACAGACTAGTTTTAAGCGGATGGTCCTAAAAAACACTCTACTCTGACGACGTAATCTTGTCATATTTTTAAATTCAGTCTTTAGAATTTTATGACAGTTTTCGTAGATAACGACGCAATCACGTTTACTATTGGAGTAAAACATCATATATATGATAATTTATATGAATAAATATGTATTATAATTATTATTCACATTCGCATTATTTTTATAGTTAAGTAACTAACCGGCGCCATCTAAGCGGGCTTCGGGTAGCCTGCCGACACCGAGAGGAGTCGTGGTCGTGGCGCCGACGACTGCTGGTCCAGCGTCCGGGGAGGGGGGGGAGGGAGGTGGGGGCTGGTTCATGACGGGAGAGATGTGCTCCGCACAAAAAAAAAAGTTAATGCCACCACCCACCAAGAGATCTAACCACCATTCGTATAATTTTACAAAACTAATACATAGAAACACAAGATTAAACCACAGAGGTAATCAGGTCAGATCTGCTCATATACATACTTGCAAACATTCGGGGAAAATATTAACATTATTACTTATACAACATGTTAATCCTGCGGGTCATACAAATTAAATTCATGACTTTCGTCATTATAATAAGTACCAGAGACATTAGGATGAATGTCATTCAGAAAAAGGGGAACCACAATGAAATTACTCCCGCGCGCTGTTTTCAAAAGGTATGTTGTATGCTATTTCGCTACTTCTCAAACAATGCTTCTGAAATAGATAAAGAATACGGAATAAATGCTTTTTCATTTAGCGTCTCTTTTGTTTGTGGGTTAAAAGCGAGCGATATATGAGAACATTAAAGGAAACAATGCCCCTTTGTAACTAAGGTTGTACATCAAAAACTTTGTATAAAACAGATTGACTGCTAATTTTGTGCGTGGACATTTTTCGTTTAAATTTAACAAAGGTTTGGGATTGGATTGGGCTCGTAACTATGCTATTCATTTAATTTTTAAATAAATGCAAGTAATTAGAGCGGTTTATGTGGTTTAGAAACAATGTTAATCATGAACTTACATGGTCATGTTGTTAGACATACATGATCTTCCAGGTTCTAGGATCTTCTAGGTTTGTTTTTACTGTAGTAGGTAGACCAGCATGGTATGGCAAAATCCGTAGAACCCCGCAAAGATCCAGAGTTTTCAAACGATCCAAGAGAACGGGATCGTCGGCAATGGAAACCAATGGAAGTAGCTGGTATTTGCGAGTCCAGGCCAAAAGACGAGTAGCACTCCACCCGAGACCAACAAATTTTGTGCTCTGTAAAATACGAGTATTTGTCGAGGCGTGAGGTAATGCTTCGTTCTATTAAAGACTCCCAAACTTTTTAGATGGCAACTTGGCCTTACCTTCCAAATAACTCCGATACTAAACACCGCCTCCCAATGTCAACTCCAAGAATCTCAATACTCTCAGAAGGTTTCGAGGATACTCCTTGGAATTGCTGCACGGTAACAAGAGGTAATGAGAGGTAAGCACGCATGAGTTTTGTACTTAAAACGATTTATACATACTATAATTAATGAAATAAATTTACCGATAATCTTAACCAGAGTACTTTAAAATGCCTGTTTTTAAATGGACTCCTAGCGTCTATTTGAGTCCTTAGATTGAGGGCTAGATTTATAAGAAATTAGCTGACCCGGCAGACTTCGTAGTGCCTCAATCGATAAATAAAAGACACATCAAGGGGACACATCAAAGGAAAAACAAAATTGTTATTTTTATTTAATTCCGAGCATTTTCATATTTATCTACCTTTTAAACCTTCTATGGACTTCCACAAATTATTCAAGACCAAAATTAGCCAAATCGGTCCAGCCGTTCTCGAGTTTTAGCGAGACTAACGAACGGCAATTCATTTTTATATACTTATACATAGATTATTTCTATGACATGTGAAGGATTACTGTCTAATAATTATCATTTTAGATAAATTTTACTATTTTTTCAATTGAAATTCGCAGAAATGTATATTTTATAATCAAAAATATTAATATACGCGTATATGAAGCTCCAACCAAACTTTGAAACACTACACCTCCTAAGAGTTTCGTACCATAAACATCTGCAAACAAAATAAAACGGGTCCCAGCATTGTTACCAGAACATGAAATATGAACGTAGACGGAGAATAAAACTTCGTAAATGTACTGACGACAACAGAACTCCTTGTAATACGTCAATTTTGACGGGGAGCTAATAAATAGAAGCTGCGAGAAAGTTTGTTGGTCTCAAAGTGTTTGTGGACAGTGATAATTTATACGGAACTAAGTTTTTTTTTGTAATACTTTGACAATTTTATAACATATTTTCAGTTAAGTGTCGTATAACGAGAGAACTGAATATTTTTTACTGGCTTTATATTAAAACTACCTGTACCCGTCCGCTTCGCTGGGCATTTAAAATTAACATTATTATTTCTCAACCCCACAAAGATTCTCATCATTAACGCCCCCGCAACTGGTGTAGGGAGTCCAACACTCATATAAATATTAGCCTGTCCATAAGTACATGTATTTTCTACATGGATACCAAGTTTCAAGACAATCGGATGCACAGTTCAGTAGTTATAACGGAACATCCGTAAAAACCACTGTATATTTATATATTAGTATAGATTAAACATCCCTGAACGATATATTAATACGCATAAAGCGAGCAATGTATTAAGATATTTATTTTGCACCACCCTTTTTCGAATAAATTGTCAATGTGTCAATCTTAAATTGTCAATGTGTCAATCTTAAATGTCCATAACTAAATACGGCCGAAAAGTAAAATACCCGTAAATTCGTGCTGTCTGCCCTATGTTCTGATATGATATGATCTATTTCTATATGGCTGCTATTTTATTATAATAGATTAATCTGAGAAATAGGTCAACTAGAAAAACTGCGATAGGTGAATACGGCCTCTGAGTTTCAAAAATTACCAATTCGGTTTACCTTTTGCACAGATGTACCTAATGGATGCGAAAAACCGCTGTATAAGGATGTGGGACGTTACGTAGATTTTTGAAATATCGTAGAAGGTTTCTCTTTAAATTTTTATTTTATAGATTGACAAGAAATAATCTTCTAAAATCCCAAAAATTATATGTATGATACTTATCAAACGTTATTGTGGTGTACTGATTTTCTTATTAAGAAAACTATAATGAGTTACTCTCTTATTTATCCATGAATTAATTTTTCAGTAAGAAAAGCTGTAGATAGTGTTGGAAGTTTTCGGTTGGTTGTTGTCTGTTGAGTTGGGATTAAAAAAAAAAATTTGTACATCATTCATTCACTTTGAATTTTAACCATGAATACAGAGTCTTGTATACAGAACCCATAACTGGGATTTTCGGCACGTCTTGCAATATTTTTCAATATTCGCTTAAACGCTGTCCAGAGTTAGAGGGAAAAATTTTAGGCATGAGAATGCTGAACATTCTTTCTGAATACATAATAGTTTTTCTATTTTTAGTTCTACGTTGCTTAGAGTTAAGTGACAAAATATGTTCTGAAGGATTTCGTTAACTTAGAAACTTAGAAATGATTACTGAATATTCACACTGAATTTAGAAACCATCAGCGGGAATTATCAGACATAATATTGTAAATTTTGAAATGAAAGTTTCATTAGTGGTTTGCAACAATATAAAATGAAAAATTGAAACTAAAAACTGTCTAATAAATAACACTATAAGATTTATCCTAAGACAGAATGGGATAGTATACTTCTGCCTTCACTTCCACCGTTTTTTTTTGGGTCAGGAGGAAATCGCCAGACTTCCGCTCTCCACTGGGGATTGCGGGCGGAGCATATTGGAGTCGAACCGACTAAAAACCTCCTGTCCCTCAACAACCCACGTCCGAATCTCTCTCAGTCGGCAGGCCTATCACTTCTACCGTAGGTAAACTTCACACATGCTTTATATGTTAAAAACGTATTAAAAAACCTTCACCAAATCTGTTGTTAAGTGTTATTCGGTCGCAGGTTCATCGATATTACAAGGTCAATACTAATGCCTTAAGATATGTGGGTTTATTTTACTAACAAATCTTTTATAGCATAAAAATAATTGGTAACAGCAAAAAGCTGCTGTGATTCATTATAATATATAGGTTTAATTAATGCATTCGCATTAACGTAGTCGCGAGTAATAAAAGCTTAAGGTTTCAATAGTGAGTAAGAACGTGTAGCTGGATGCAGTGTAGTCGAATGCAACTCAATGATCCATATCAAATGTCGTTACTGACAGAAAATTTCAAATTTATTTGAAGTGATTTCAACGAGCACATAACCACGATAAATATTTTGAAATCGACTTGACCTAAAGGATATGAGAACCAGTGTATTTGTACGGGGCGATACAACTGTGCCGGTGTTCGAATCCCCAGATAGTCAAGATTGTTTCTTATTAAATACGTACTTACCACATGTTCACGAATAACTTTCACTTTGGAAGAGCAACATCGTATAACGAAAATCAAAGCTTTAAAAACTTTGATTTGCGTAATTAGTGGTACTAGACCCTGACTATTTCTAAAGCAGTATTACATTTCAATTTAAAGGGCAACCGTTTTACTATAAAACAGAGAATAAGAACTCATACCAAGGTGGGTGGTGCCATTGCCACGTTGTTTTTGTCTGTGGTCTCCGGTAATCACTTAATGCCAGATGGGCCGTGACCTCGACTAGTTAATACCTTACTTATTCCATGGTATATTATATCCATAGCAATAAATAAGCAATTAACTTGTTAGCTCCCAATTCTGCATTAGATTGTATATATCCCTCAGTATTTAAGTCACACACCTTTCTCATTTTGTTATTCAGCCCTCATAACATCATTAATGCATAACGTTGTCAGACGAACTGTTTGCTCAACGCTTACCCTATTTCGGAGATACCGCAATACGAATGTCATTGCCGACTTTTATATGGCATTACTTCTCCACGGCAGAAATAGGCAGGATAGTGGCACCCGCCCGCACGGGCTCACAAGACGTTCGACCATAGGTACAAAACGTGCTTAGAATATTGCTATGACGAACAGAAGTCAAAAAAAGTATCTATATATTAATACGTGAAGCAAAAACTTCTTATCCCTTTTTACGAAAATTGCGCTGACGGAGGAGTATGAAAATTTTCACACTTATAGAAAATATAGAGAAGAAGTGCACAATGCTAATATTTTTTTAAAATAATGCATAAAAGATAAAATATATTAAATCAATAAAGAAAAAAATACACACACTACATACCATGTATTTGACGCACACACGCATGCATACTATTTATTGTAAAACTTTTGTTCTTGACGTCTGTTGTCAAATTGAGATTTAATATTGTTTGTCTTTGTTAGGTAATATTTTTTATAGTGTAGTCTTGGCGAAATTTGTAATTATAGAAGTATAAAATACAATCTTAATAGTGTACAAACTTACAATTCCAATTAATTATAGTCGAATTTCGACTACTGCGGGACCTCTAGTATTCAGAATTGCGTATTTTTGTTTAGCTCCCTTGGCTTTTGTTTTCTTACAGTCTGATTAATATTAGAAATATATACGTCGCGCTGTAATTCCCAAAATGAACCGAATGCTACCAGTGCGTTCGACTGTACAAAGAATGTGCCAGGCTCGTCATACGGGGTTGCAGAAAACTTTAGTATTACTCATTTCTTTCGAGTTTTAAGAGACAACGTATAACACAAGACAGCTTACATTCGCGCTGTGATGTAAGGGCGTGACACGTGAAAACGAATTGCCTTAAAATTAAACAGTAAATCTCTAAGAAGCAATAGGGTTCGGTGCCTTGTGTCGTGACCATGTTTATTTTAAAGGGGCTTAAGGCCCGATGACAGCCTAAAGTATTATAAAAAAATTAACAACAAAACAATATATTATATTGTTTGAGAGCTTGAGCAAAAATGTTGGCCCTCTGTATATCATTGAATTTGGCTCATGTGGTACTTAGTGTCAAATTGTCGCAATATCACTACTCACCAATGTAATATTTTTAATGCTTATGTAATCAGATTAAGACGACTTTGGAATCCAGCATCAATGTCGCTATCCACTGCGCGGAGGACAGAAGTGAATGGAAGAACATAGTCCTGACAAAAGTGCTCAGTAAAGGTCACGACCCTCAGAACTGGGGAATACGACGCACGAAGGAGGAGGATGTAATAATGTAAAGGTTGTTTGTAACTCCTTAAAAATATATTTAAATAGTGTGAAAAAGAACTAGGTACTTGTTTTTAAGAGAACAGACTTTGAGTATTTGCCTATTCTTCTTATCAGTTCTAAGGCAGCATTCGGATTCGGTCTCAAAATCATGACAATGTGACAGCACTAGTTTTTTATTATTATTACCTTTGTACGCTGACGAGTAAGTGGTTACTGTCTCTCATGGATGTCAGCAATGCCAGGGGAAGAGCCAAGCCGCTGCTTACCTAGTAAGGGCGAATTTAAATAAAAACATTTACTTTTCAATCAATTTCTAAATTGAAAATTTATAAAAAAAACGGTTGTCTGTAAAGTCGGTTTACTGACGATAGTTGAACGTGACAACGTCATAAGAAAATACTGATGGAATGGTTTCATTTTTCAATTATCGCAATTATCGTTGCTATAAACAATGGACACCACATTCACTTTTTACTGAACTTCATACTTCACGAAAACATGTAAATGTATTATTGTATAGCAGCTGTCCACGCGGATGCATCGCTCACATCGCCTCAGAGCGAGGTAACGCCGCATGAGTCCTGTTTTTTGGTGCGTGCAGCCGGCTCCATCGAATTATATGACGTTGTCACGTCAAAAATTGCGTGTTAATTGTGAGAAGTAGTGGTAGTTGTAGTAATAAAAGTAGCTTTTCTCTTATTTGTTTGGCTTAATTTGGAATCATAAATAAATAATCACTGGAGCAGGTGCCAATATACTTGAGACTTAAGGTCGCATTGATTAGTCAGTCTTCAAGAGAGAACAACGCAATACATTGTTGACTCCATAAAAAAAAAATGTGTGCGTGTACTAGTGTACACACGTAAGAAGTGAAACTTCTTTATGGCCTTATTTTTCGAAAAATGATCTACATGCAACTTTCTAGAAATTGGTTAAATAAAGTTAAATTAGATAAAGTTTAAACAAAAGGATTTTATTATCATAGACATGAATACAAAAAAGTTAAATTAGATAAAGTTTAAACAAAAGGATTTTATTATCATAGACATGAATACAAAAAAGATGGCGCGTAACGGAAAAATGTGACGCGTAACCGAAAAATGTGACGGTAAATTTTTTTCCAACGCCGATAAAGAAGTTTCACTTCAAAAGATCTCTAACTAAACACGTATTCAAAATAAATTACCAATTTAAATTCAGGTGACCACACGTAGGGCTTATTCCCCTATTATTATGTAAATAAATTTCAATATGGCGTTTTTCATACTTTACGATCTTTTTTCCCCAAGTTTACGAGGCCATCATCTCTTATAGGTTTACTTATCAATACGTCGATCAACTTTCGAAATGGGTCAGACTGGGTCAGGCAATTTAATAAATGTCAGTTAGCAATTGAAGCGCCATCGCGGGGAGTCTATTAAGTTCATATGCAAATTTGGTAACGCGATTGAAAAATACTTACCAGACTACTCTACACTATCAACTTTGGTAAATAGATAGCCAAAATTATGACATTGTCATATTGATTATTATATCACACGCAATGCTGATGATTTTCATAAATACGCAGAACAACCCGATATCAGTGTGTTTAGTGCGAGTTTTGTAACGTTCTCCATAGCGTAAAAGTTAATTCAGATTTGTATGGAGTTGGAATGTATTGCTACTTTTGCCGCTAGGGGCGCTGTTTTAACTGCATACAAGTTTGACTTAACTTTTACGTTATCGAGAACGTTAAGAAACTCGCACTAAGCACACAGACGCAGACATAGTTTCACTAACGGCTTTTTCGGCCCGGCGTCCTTTTTCAAAATCTGCTTTGAGCGTTAACCATGGTCGCCCCTTGGTTCTCTCCCGGTTCTGTTCCGAACAGTTCACGGATACTCAAGCGAAGAGTGAAGGGGAGTCACTTGGCACTCTAAAACCAAAGCCTTCCATCTGTCGTGACCGCTTCTTAGAGGGTTGGATTGCTATATTGCACGAGCGTACCCTCGTTATGTGTCGCTGATAGGATACAAATACCTTATCCTACCATTATTTTTATTTCTAGTAAATAATAGTTTAAAAAAACTAACAAAATACGCTTCTATAGAAAATCCAATTACAGAACAGACAATAAATTTTAATAAATTTGAATTACAAATAGTGTAAGAAAAAAAAATTTATTGTTAAAATTTATTGTTATCAGTTTTCAATATAATTTTTTTTTTATTTTTATTTTTTAAATATTGTATTGTCATCGGTCCTTAATAAGTATACCCAATTTCGAGTTAATCCGACGTTTTGAAGGGGGTCAAAATCATGTTCAAAGATTCCGTTACATACCAACATACTAACATACATACTGAAGCTAATAAAAGCGTCTTAAAAAGGAGTAGTCGTGCCTTCCGGTTTTAAGGGCGGAACAAATATTATCTAATTAAATTAGGTTGTTTACTTCAAGTCTTAACGTGGGTGGCGGACCGTCACAGATTTCGAAGAACAAAAAACCTAGTTGTTGAAAACTCTTGTTGTGCGAGCACAGAGCGAGGGTGCAGCAGTTGTTTATTAATGACTAGCTGACCCGGCAGACTTCGTAGTGCCTCAATCGCTAAATAAAATACCTAAACTTTTGTATAAAATAAACTTAAAACAAACAAAAGGAAACAAAAGAAAATTGTTATTTTATTTAATTCCGAGAATTTTCATTTTCATCCACCTTTTAAACCTTCTCTAGACTTCCACTAATAATTCAAGACCAAAATTAGCCAAATCGGTCCAGCCGTTCTCGAGTTTTAGCGAGACTAACGAACAGCAATTCATTTTTATATTATTATATAGAGATAAGTCTGGATTTTACTAACTCACTTTAATACACACAATCACGTACAAAATATGTTCTATGTTATAAATGTCGTATTACACCGAACACTTGTATTGGTTTAAACAGTTCGCGTCAACAGATTTACAACTATCAACTCTAACGAAAGTAGGATAAGTACGATAAGTACGATAATAGCTTTCCTTGACGACCTTTCCGGATGTGCCAACAACTTTGTTAAATTTCATATCAATGGAAACACGAATAAAAAAGTCACAAATATTGATTTTTATTCATAGGTCCATTTGAGGCTCATAGAATGTAATAATTATCCAGATTAGTTTCAGAACACGTTTTTATGAACTACAAAATCAATATTATAATTATTTTTTTTGCCCTTGTAGGCAGACGAGCATACGGCCCACCTGATGGTGAGTGGTTACCGTCGCCCATGGACTTCAGCAATGCCTCTGCCTACTGCTTAATACTCTCCACAAGCCTCGTTTGAAGAATGACATGTCATAGCGCTCGGGAAACACCGTGGAGGGGAGCTCATTCCATAGCCGGCAGTTCAGTTTCAACTTAGTATACTTACCGGTATAATTATTATGTAGCACTGTATTATTACATTCAAGGTCCATAAGGGTTGATGATTGCTGTTTCAAAAGCAATTTAAAGTGCTTAAACACCCCCCCGCACGAGTATACACTTACTTTAATAGTAACTGCGATATGCTCAGTTCCATGTTACTCTATTTATCTATATTTGAAACTTTATTTATTCGTTGTCCACTGGCCGGGTATTTTCAGTATGTATTCAGTTTACGGATAGTACGTATTTTGTCATGGGTTGTTTGACGAACTATGCACGTACATAGTTAGCAGTAAGTCGGTTGCATTTAATGGTTGTATATTGCCTGCCCATTACCATATAGCTTAAAAGAAGAAAAGCCTTTGCAGGGTATGTTAGTACTAAGCTTCCTATTAGTATAAATAATACATAAATAAGTTTTTTTTTTTTCTCCCTACCTAAGCTGATGGTCTAGAGAGACCATATCAGCGTCACCGCGCTAGTAAGTGAGCTCACGGGGCTCAAACCTGATGATGTTGCTAACACGAACCCTAGCAAGAGTCGTACTCCGCAGAATCTACCACCGGATTTGAAACGCGACCCACTGAGAACCGCGCGAACCGCGCGTTCCGGCGAGAAACTCGGTGGGCTGTTGGAGTCTGTGGGAATAAATGAGTAATAAACAAATCACGCACGGACACCAAATTACGATTCCCTGTGTCATGTGTACCAAAAACTGACATATATAACATTTTATATATGTTTATTTAAATATATACATATATAAATAATAAACACCCAGACAACGAACAAGCAAACCTATTCATCACACGAATGCTTGCCCGATGTGGGAATTGAACCTATGACCCTTGGCGCAAGAGTCAGAGGCGTTTACAACTGCACGACCGAGCTAGTCTAAAACTGCATATTACTTACTTTAAATATATTATTTCCGCCATTTTGAATCACCGGTGTTCATGAGCTATGCCGATCACTTAAGTCAGATGAGCCGTTAGATTATTAAAGTGTATTATTATATTATCTACATATTAATACGTGAAGCAAAAACTTTGTATCCCTTTTTACGAAAATTGCGCGGACGGAGGAGTATGAAAATTTCCACACTTATAGAGAATATAGAGAAGAAGTGCACAATGCTAAAATTTTTTTAAATAATGCATAAAAGATACATTAAATCAATAAAGAAAACATTACACACACTACATACCATGTATTTGACGCACACACGCATGCATACTATTTATTGTCAAACTTTTGTTCTTGACGTATGTTGTCAAATTGAGAATAGATTAAATATTGTTTGTCTTTGTTAATATTTGTTATAGTGTAGTCTTGGCGAAATTTGTGATTATATAAGTATAAAATACAATCATAATAGTGTACAAACTTACAATTCCAATTAATTATAGTCGAATTTCGACTACTGCGGGACCTCTAGTATGTATTAACGTGTCACTCTGCAATCGTAAAAATCGCAAAAAATACGGTGTATAACATTTTGAATTCATTTAATTTCTGTATAATACAAATTGCTTTTCTATAAATAGCGTTTCTTAATAAATTCCACTTCAAACTGAATTTGTGTACATAAAATAAACGCAGAGAAACAAAAAGGTTACCGAAGGAGAAAAGCTTTCTAGAGTGAAGATTAAACTCGAAATTAGGTCACTTAAAAACGGTAGATACTCCTTAATGTAAATATATTTTGAAGTAAAATGAAAACTGAAAATTAATTGAAATTATAAATACTAAATACAAAAAAAAAGCGGTAGTCAGATTTAAACCGACGCCCACGACTGCTTCGCACATACAGATTTCACAGCTTACAAGGACTCATTATAGAAATTATATTTTGAGGAGGCATGAACTTAAAGACCTTATGATTCGGTTAATTTCCAGATTATCATTTAAGATAGACAAGAAAGAGTAATTAGGTCTAACTCTTAATTGTATTGAGTAGCTACTGTTTCGCTATTATAGACGCAGGGCCATATTCCCGACCCGTACGGGCTTATGACACTTCTAACGTTATTCTTTTGTTTATAGGTTATAGGAAGTTATCCGGTCCAAGGACTATTCCAAGACCGAAAAGCGCCGTGAGATAAAACTAAATGCATCTATATGCATGATCAAATCATGTTACCACTATGACCTTCTTCTGTTCTATAATGGCTATCCGTAAGGTATTTGTAGTCTATTTTAATGTAAAACTAAATATGTATATGCATATTTAAGTTATTACACGTATGTTTTAAAGAGAAAGGTCATTTCTCACTAAATTTGATTACTTAATCCGCCTCTTTGAGCCTATAGCATCCTATAGCTATATATAGCACGTATATCTTGTTTAAATAAATAAATATAGATTAAGCATCGTGAATACGTAAACAAAAATAAGGAAAAACCAACTCAATTATCACACAGCCCACACTGATGTGTTTTAAGAATTATTGTTACGTCAAACCAGAAAATGTATAATATTTACTGAAGTATTTTTGTCGCTTACTTACGAAATAAGCTAAAATAAAACAAACAATAATGTAGGATAATTTTCGGCTTGATATAAAATTTATGTGGGAGCTGAATTATTTCGAGCGCCTGGCACATACGAGGAAAGCCTTCTAAGAAATATTTGAACGTTTAATCAGTACTTTAATGGAAAGGGAAATTGAAAAGTCATAAATAATTATAGCAAATATGTAGGATGAATTATTAGTTTTGATGTTCTATGATCGAAATTAGAACATAACTACTGACGCTTCAAGATTTAAATTCGTTTTCACTGACCGAATGGATCATCAACGCTGAGCCTAATTAGTTGGAACTATTACCTTGGGAGTCGATGCTTTTATGTTACAAGAGCATTGCTGTCTGGATCTCCACAATTTTCAAAGAAGGAAACACGAATCTTCACATACCTGGTTCTGGATATAAATAAACACATACGGATATCTGCATGTTTGAAATTCCACCCCTACCTAGTAAGATGATAAATTAAAGTTTGAAAGTTTATAAGGAAAATTCGTTATTTTTGAAGCAATAACATGTTTTTTTTTTCTTTTTCTTTAATTTGTGGACAAGCTCACACCTGGTGTTTAGTGGTTACTGGAGCCTATAGACATCTACAACGTAAATGCGCCACCCACCTTGAGATATAAGTTCTAAGGTCTCATGTATAGTTACAACGGCTGCCCCACCCTTCAAACCGAAACGCATTACTGCTTCACGGCAGACAGGCAGGGTGGTTGTACCTACCCATGAAAACTCACATGAGGTTCTACCATCGGTACAATCATTCACTGAATGAGCTCATTCATGAACGAACCCAGTTATCAAGTAGCTGGTTCAAGAAAAAATTACATAGAGAACACAAGATACTGGTTCAACTTTGAAAAGACTGGGCTGCTAGTCTTAAATAAAAAGAAAAGAAAAATCGCTCATTGAGTCCAACAGATACAAAAGAAGTTTAAATATGAAACGAAACATCATAATATAATTTCTTATGGAATTACTTCGTCTAAAATGTTTCCGTTTCCTTTGCGTATTCAAAAGACGTCCACAATAGCTAAAGCTGTGTTTAGATTACGATTAATTTATATATAATGCTATTAATTCACCAAATTTTATATCTACTGTCTTTCGTGTTTTCCAGCTATTGGTTCTTTTTAAATTACATCATAATAAGTGATATTTGATTGCTCCTCCTTTTCACCGATAGCCATACCAGGTTATCTTTTTAACATAAAACCTGATTACACAATTTCTGAATTTATAATTACTACCGCGTAAATTTGATAATTCAAAACAAAATATTATGTGAGTAAGGAATATTAACAGTTGCAGTTAATATATAATCCAAAGGGCAATTGGAAATGAAGACTATCCTCCTCCTCCTTCAGTTGATCGCTCATTGCTGAGCATCGTGACCTATGACCTTTTTTGTAATTTGTAGTCATTTATGTCGGTCAGTGACGCGTGAAGTGCGTGGCTCAGTCTCATGTCCAGATACTCGGACACTTGGTCACTCCATCTTTTTTATTCTATCACTATCATGACTATCACTCAACGAGAATTTCTAAACAGCCAAATATCAACATATAATAGTAAAAAAAAGAACATAATAATATTTTTTTATATTTAAAGCTTTATCCCCATGTTATATACAAAAAATTATTAAATGTTAAAAGTTCTAGTTTAATATATTATATTATTATAATAGTGTACACTGTCCTTAGCCTAACGCGACATGCCTATTTGCCTGTCACTCAGCTCCCGTTCGCTCCCGTTTTCACTCAGTACCACGCAGCCTCTTGTAGCGTTCACATCGCAGCACCCCGACGGCGAACACGACCTATACAACATATTACCTCGTTACTTTTGATCCTCAATGAATAATCGGAGTGCAGTGTTGTTAAGTGATCAAAATCGCTAATATTTCAGTATTCAAAATATAAACGAAATTTACGAACTAATTTTAGTGCGTTTTATAATGCGCTCGCGAAATTTCGATCTGTGGAACTATTTAAAAAATGAATGTTCTTAAAAACAAACAGTATTAATGTGGATAGTTAAATATCATTACCGGTTATAAGTTTACGTAAGTATTCTTTCGTTGTTTGTGATTTCAGTAAGATATATTATGTAGTTCCTTAAATACAACGATCTCTAGTTGTATTTTACGCGATATTTTATCTTCAAAACTCTACGAACCTATATTATAACAAATATTTATTCAATCATTACTTGGAATGTAATGTGCATATGTTGTATAAGTTAAGTGTTTATTTTAAGGTTTCCGGCAAAAACCTGGTCAAAATGAAAAAATGAAATAAAAAACACCAAAAAAATACTATGCCCGGTGCTTTACATTATTACGAACGATCGTCGATATTTGCATAAAAAAACTGAAACCTTAAGAAACTTGGCTGTGAAAATCAATCTTTTCTCGTCGCGTCCTTTGGGAATTTAAGAAACCGTTCAAAACTAGAGGGAGATCAATCCACGTACGAATTTCGCAGTTTTCATCTAAACAGCATCTTCGTTTCCAGAATTTCCTCAAATATTTTTCTGTGTTTTATAAACATAATATGTTCATTTTTTTTAAAACTAGCTCATTTTTAGCAACATTTAGGGATGCCGATTTTTTCTAAATATAACCATAGTCAGATATATAGGTATAACTGTTTTTTTTTTTAAATGACTTAAGTTTAGAATTAGTTTGCCATTTACGAGATGTACCTAGTGGTGAAAATTTTACACGTTATTTCCAGACTGGTCAGTCAATAGGCCTGTCATAATAATCATAATCAGTTATAATTTATTTTACAGATCCCATTTAATTTAAGGTCTCAAAATACAGGTACGGACCAGCTAAATCTAAATGGGTTCTTATACTTACAAATCCATTACAGTATTCATTGACTTGATACAAAGAATACAAGCAATCCAACAATGCGATCCATTTCTTACAGTTTCTTATTCTATCCATTCTGGCTTACTTCGAGCGCTTTCGATTATAATCTATCGGGTCATAAATTGGAATATCTTGACTTCAATTACTATAACGGCCAATTATTAAGATAAAGTGCTCGCTTTAGCATATCTTGTAAATTATCCTTTAAGATGAAAACTGATAACGTTATTGAGTAAGTTGGGGCTTGACTATTAATTTACTAAGAAGTTCCAGGAACCTCCAGGAATTTCCAGGATCCAGGAACCAAAGTTTAATCTGTCATTTATTTATACTTTTAAAAATCTGCAACATAATACGCACGCATCTCAAAGAAAATGAGGTCCGACTTCACAATTTTTTTGTTGATGCGAAGATTAAGCTAAGAAATTATTTTGATAATATCTCCTAAAAATGCTGCTTTTTTTTCGTGAAGTTGACAGCCGGTAATTGATCTGGAAGTTCATTTATATTATTAACTTAAATTCCACGAGAAGACTGCCGTATTCTAATATTGAATGTTTGGCGGTAGGTGTTGACTGAAATAGTAGACTCGTAATGTTAATCGGAACATTCATAACTATCTTTTTTAAATAAAATACATAATAATATGAACTAAGCAATAATAAAATTTCAAAAAAACCATTTAAAAACAATATTAATATATTTAAATTTCCAAGCACAGATTGATATTTGGGTTTTTCTGTTCAAAATTTTGTATTTTTTTCATATTTGTATCAAAATTTGTATTTCGAAAATAATATTGCAATACAGGATTGCCTAAACCGCTCGACGACCATACAGCGTTTCCATTTAGGATAATTAGGATAATATCAGTTATGCAATTTTATTTGAAAACGACTTAATAAAAATTATATGTTTATTAAAGTAAGTGTAGTACTTACGAACTTGTATGAAATGCATGATTACATCAATGTGCCTGATTTTTAAAAGATGCATTACATCACCGCTCCGTTGCTAAATAAACAACAATAAACTTAGCAAATTTTCCTACCTGTCTAGTCGTTTCTTAATTATTGGTCTCGAGACCTTTTGTGAGTTTATATTTGTTAATACAACAGCTCTATCAATATCTGTAGAACCCCGATCTATTTTTTGTGCCTCTGGACATTAATACTCTCATAATACCAAGTAGGGTATTGATCTTATGTGCCATGTGAAAATATCGAATATACTAATACTAAGTAGGGTATTGATCTTATGTGCTATTTGAAAATATCGAATATACTCGAATATGACAATAAAACAAGATCTCACCTCTTAATTTATCATTATTATTATGTTCCAATAAATTTGTCTCCTTATAGATTTGGCTACCGTCCAAGACATTTCCATAAAATTGCTATCGCAATCATTCTAATCACCCCTTCAGGAATCTATGGTACTCAGCACGTTTGCCTAGAAATTTCGAGTTTTCGCGATTAAATATTTTTATTGGTTCTCTATGTATCACACAAGAATTTATATTGTTCCCAAAAACAGAATTTAAAAAAGATAATACAGGAAAAAGTCTCGTTCCTTGCTTAAATTTTATAAATACTTTTACCCGAGAATTCTTTTCATATTTTTGTCTTGGAGCACGGCTGGTATGTCGAAGTTCCAGCAGTACCTAAATAATAAGTCGTAAAAACGAGGCAAGGATATCTTCTTAAATGTCGCCACGCTTAGCGTTAGTACTTGGAATATACCCAACATGACATGCGCCATCCTTGTAAAATGATATTTTTCCTTAATATTTGTTCTTTTCAACAACAAATTCTCATCTTTGTTTAACAAAAGTATAATGTAAGTTACTAGTCTTTTCATAAACTTTAGTGTTAATATGGTAAATTATACTGTTTTTATATATGCCGTATGCTTTAATTTCTAGAAGACAAGCTAAATGTAATCCTCCTGAGGTGAATTACTATTCACATTGTATAACATTGTAATTTAGGTAACTTTATCTCTTTATGTCAGTTCATTTCATTTATTATAGCTTATTATTCTTTCACTAAGATATTTTTTATAAGCAATGAAAAATAAAATCGTTCAACTTTTGTCAGATTTTCTTTATATATCATAGTGCTTTCAACGTTGACAGAAGATACAATCTAAGTCTAAGTCTAACAGTAATGTTCCTAAGGGAATGCTCCGTTTTATAGCTTGGTAGCATGCCCTGTTTAGTATTTGCTACCTTTAAAATCGCCATTGGTCGATGTCAGGATCGGTAAATTAGCACTAACCGTAGATCTAATTTTATGTATTTGACTTTAATATAACAATACCATTCTAAATATCTTTACCGGTATATGTTATTCTATATTTCTTTATACAGAAAGAAAAAAGGCCGTACTAGGAATAATGTTTTGTAAGAAGTTTTCCATCAGACCTTTGGCTTGGCACATAATTTACTCGTCCCATTATCGCACAGAGGACGTTTCTCATCGTCCGCTTCCCCTGCCTCAGTAATACCAAAGTACAGAAATTGCTTTTTTTTTCAAGTATTCTATATTGAATGGCCATTAGCCCACAATAACGTTGAATTATTATTTTTCTTAACAACAATGGTCAAAATCTCAACGTAATCCCAGAACGATTTGAAAAGTTTATTACTTATTAAGCTTGAGTATTTACACTTAGAAAGTGTTTATTTAAAGGCCTGCTAATTATCCGACGACCTCAAAAAATGGTAATGCTTTTCAAGTATATTACGTTCATTTGACACGCTCTACAGTACAAACAGATTACTTTTGATCTTCTTATTGTGATTTTCAATAAGTTTTATACTCTACTACCTTAACATAAAGTTTAAAATTGTGACTTCGATGATGAATTCGATTTAAGTCTGCAGTTTTATACATTTTGAAACAAAACAGAACCGGTGAATCAATTTGGAAAAGCTCTTTATTTAGATATTAAGTCAACAAAAGAAAATTGAAAAATGCTCGGCTATTGCAATAATATAAATTAATTCAAAACTGTTAAAAAGCCAAATTCAAAAGATATTACTATAATAGAGCTTCTATCGCCAACATTCAGACAGGAAATGAAAAATTATCTTAGAATTATTGGTTTATATAGATTTATTCATATTTCCCCTGTTTTCTTTTAATAAAGCTGGCAGCATTTCTTTTTTTGTTTACGTATGTTAAGTAGGCTTAGGTAGTAATTGAAATTACTGTTTTCTTCCTTTGCGGAATATTAGCTTTTATGTCAGTCTCTTACAAATTTCGGACGCGTGCTGAACCATTTGCGTTGGGTTTCCACGCCCAGGGGAAACGCGGGGTATGAGGGTCTTGATGGTCCGTAGATGTTGAAAGCAGACCGCGGACCCAGGAATGTTTTTAGGGTCCTACCCACCAAACGATTCCTCTTGCACTCTCCCACCCGAAGTCCAATATCCCGATTCTGAGTAGGGGAGCTCCCGCGTTCAACACTACAACCAGACTCGCGACGCCATCCTGAAGACGACCGACTGACGAGTCTTCGAGGTGATCGTCAACGACCTACGACGCCAGTAGCCACGATACTTCAGCCCGTGAGGTTGCCTGGGGGTGTCGCTGATGTTCCAGGATACCCCGCTGGATGAGAGCCTGCCTGCAGGGTCAGAACGCGATACACCGCCAACCGGGAGTCCCTTAAATTCCAACATTTTTATTTCCTTTTTTTTTGGATTTTTTGTCAGATGGGTATAGGCTCCACCTGTTGATGGGTGCCAAAAGCACAACCAAGACACTGCTTTAAGCGGTAAATAGCTGCTCAGATATGGTCCCGGCATTGCCGTTGCCTATGAACAACGGCAGCCAGTCCTCACCAGGGAGGCCCGAAATTCTGATCGACATTTTAAGGCTTGAAAAAACTTATCGAGAATATTGGCCATCACCGATTGATTAAAGAAGAAAGAAGTTTTAATTATGTCTATAGCTCGCCAAAACGGATCTCCGATATATTCTGTCATAGCGCCACAATTCCAAGGAGGGTCAACCAACACTTTGCACTATCTTACCAACCTTAAGCACCTGTGAATTTCGACTTAGGTACATATGAATTCAAAAAGCGCCGAAGCAAAAAAGGTCTAGCCTCTTATGTCAAAGGGGAAGCGAAAACAATAGTGCGATCTGATTTCTAACGTGTGAATGAAAGATTCGCATATTATTTCATTAAATTTCAATGTTTCATTAAGGTATCACAAGATAAATTATTTGTTAACCTTAAACAAAAAATTTAATACTACACAAATATTAACTGTATTAACCCAGACTTGAATAAAGTGAGATTTAAACTAAAACGGGATAACTTTAACTTGCTGAAATCGTTCCAAAATTCAGTTCACAAACTTTAATCCGAGCACCCGGTTTATGAAAATAACTCGTCAAATATTAGAAGTTTCATTAATTCCATTAATAAAACCGTTAGAAATAAAACTGATTTGCTGTTACAATCGAATTTTATATCAAATTAAAATCTAGGACGTTTGAATAACGTAGTAATGTCTTTGTAAATAAGAACGCGGTCAAATTTATGTGGGATTAAACCTCATCGTTGGGTTTGAATGTTTGTTTTCTTTATAATTTATGGACGTTTAATATCGTTAGCTGTTTTCGTGAATTTGATTCTAAAAAGCAATCAGGGTTATTCCTTCTTCATTTTGTATCATCTAACTAAAAACTTCTATTTTAAATTTGGGTTAACTATGTCGTTGACTTTTACTTAAATCGATTATTATGTTTTTAAATACGCAATTACTTTGTTGAAATCTTTGTTTTCAGTTCATGTTTAAGGATCAAACTATTTAGTTACCAATTAAACCAAAAAAAAATTCCAATTAAAACTATCAACGGTTTTATGGTTTTAGTTGGAAGCGAATTGATAAAAAATGTAGTTCAAAATACGTGTTTTTTAAAAATATGACTCTATTCAATCACTTTTTTTTTTCTACTTAAGCTAGTAGGTGAGTTCACGGGGTTCTAACGAGCTTGCTAACCTTAGCCCTAAGAAGAGCAGTGCTTCGCAGAATCTACCGCCGGATCGGAAACGCGACCCACTGAGAAGATCCGGCGAGAAACTCAGTGGGCTGTGTCTGAGGGTTAATTTAATCGATGAAACCTTCGTCGCAAGCGATGGATTCGACGAGAAGGGTGACCGGTACTTGTGGTACCTAAAAGCACCTTCAATCTTTAATATTGCCTACTTTTTCTGGTAGTTCAATTTTAAATCTTACTGGTGGTAGGACCACTTGTGAGTCCGGACGGGTAGGTACCACCGCCCCGCCTATTTTTGCCGTGAAGCAGTAATGCGTTTCGGTTTGAAGGGTGGGGCAGCCGTTGTAACTATACTGAGACCTTAGAACTTATATCTCAAGGTGTGGCGCATTTACGTTGTAGATGTCTATGGGCTCCAGTAACCACTTAACACCAGATGGGCTGTAAGCTCGTCCACACAATTAAGCAATAAAAAAAAAACACTCCAGTATTAGAATCTCATATTTATCTTGTGTTGTTAAGCTTATTTAGAATTTTGAATAAAGAGATAATACTATTTTCTTCGGTTTTCGCCAGTGGTATGCTTAATTAAAACTCTTTTTACGACTTAATCTCGCGTTTTTTATTATCATTATATCATTTCTGATGTTTTGAATAGTATACAACTTTCGTGGTACGGATGACTGTGGTAGTATACATATGTAGGTATGTACGTATATATGTATGTATAGTTTTCATAAATAGATTCATAGTACTTTAATATGCTTTATGTACAGTACGTGTGTATAAACTAGAAGCACATATCTATAAAAA
The DNA here is from genome assembly GCF_003987935.1 of Bombyx mandarina. The sequence goes on along the minus strand of NW_021011491.1, from coordinate 1,435,961 downwards.
TTTTACAGCACACATACTTTTACAACACACGAAAATATTCAAGAGATCAATAAAATTATGATTCTCGATTTTGCTTAGGAATCTGACATCGTAATTCAAACTTGAAATGGTCTTTTTACGCGACCATAAATCCACTACTATATTTCTATTTTTAGAAAAGAAGAATATTTATACAAATACATTGAATTACGTTGTTATAATCCTAAAATCAGAAGGGAAATCAAGTTTAACATTTAATAGAATTTATTTCGTTCATAAATCTGTGCATTTAGTTAAAGACAATAAATAGATTTGGGTGAATCAAGGTACTACTATTACATACTGTAATATGTGATATATAAAAGCGTGAAACATAATAATGCTAAAATCACTCCAAATTATTTTGATAAAGGAAAAGTGTTCAGGGACAGACTACGGTGATATCAAATGTCTCATTAAAAGATTACTTAAACAAACTTCATTAACGCAGCTTAATTCTACGCAGACAATATGCCACAACTAGTCCTGTTTATCTTTTGTTCTATATATTTCGTTCTGGTTCTGTTTACCGCTTATTTAAGAGATGCCTTATTTGCCAAAATAATACGGGAGCAAAGGTATCAAGTCACGTATAAGTGACGTAAGCTTTCCCTAGAGCGTTACGTGCGCTTGTGTAGTCGACTTAATTAGTAACATTTTAGACACGTTTTTTTTTTTTGTTGTAATGTTTATCATGATAGTTATAAGCTGAGTCGGGTAATTCGAGTTTATTCATTTCTCAAGGATATTGATGGTATTCACCTCGTGACGTCATAATCTAATTCGGCTCCGATAAATAATTCAGGTGATGTAACTATATAAACTCGTCTTGCTGTCTGAATAGGAAAACTGTATGAATTTTATTAAATAATAGCTCTCCTACATTCAAGTCGTAATATTCATCTAGTACTAGGTAAGATATTAATGGTTACCTATACGTGAGCCACATTCTGGACGTAAATAAGTTTTTCGGGCATAATTTTTATGACATGGTGTATTTCTTTCATTCCGTAGGTCATTAGCGAAGATTTGATGGGTAAAAATTAAAATGATATTTTTTTCGGTTTTCGCAAGCCATACATGTACTATATACATAGTCAAGACCAATTTTACATCAACTAAGGGCACTGTCGTCGCCTTTCGTGACTACGGAAAACGTAAAGTATTTGAAACATTGGTTTTTTTTTAATTACTAGATGGGTGGACGAGCTCACAGCCCACTTGGTGCTAAGTGGTTACTGGAGCCCATAGACATCTACGACGTAAATGCGCCACCCACCTTGAGATATAAGTTCTAAGGTCTCAAGTATAGTTACAACGGCTGCCCCACCCTTCAAACCGAAACGCATTACTGCTTCATGGCAGAAATGGGCAGGGCGGTGGTACCTACCCGCGCGGACTCACAAGAGGTCCTACCACCAGTAAATAATATTAATATACTGACATTAAAAGACGCGAAATTAAACCCTAAAAATATTTCTAATTAAGATTCTAATAAAATACTGAGGTAAACCATAGCTTACTCAGACATTACCTGCCCATTTCTATTACCAATCATTGGTAATAATCATCGCTGCGTTCTAGTCAAAAAAGCAGTCAGTAACTACTAACACCAGGCAGCCCTAAGCTTACATATAGACCTACATCATAAACTATTACATATATGCTATTAAACAAATTGGATGTAGAAATTCACAATTTATATTGCCACAGCGAACAAACTTTCACAAACAATTTCATGCAAAAAAGTGGTTTAAATTTTTCCGTCAAATATGTATGTAGCGTAAATAGCACAAAACTTCGGCAGTTTTTGTTAGTAAGCACGACTGTTATTATGCGGTACATTTTTTATTAACGAGCACTACTTTGTATATTTTTAACAAGTTAACGAATTTCACACGCTAAAAGTCGTCTCACCGGCTCTTGTGATCAGACTTTAAAGAACTGATTTTGAAAATAAAAAAATTATGATGTTTTAATATATTATTACACTATTAAAACCCAGCCGCGTTTTGTTATGACTATTGTTAAATTTATAAAATAAATCTATTTTATGAAACGTTACGCAATGGAATCTTAAAGTGCCACAAAGAAATGGACTTAGTTTCAATATAATCGCATTACTGGTTTAAGTACATAATGAGAGACAAATAGGCAAAAAACACCTTAATTTTTTATTGAAATAGATCAGTGGCCTTAATTTTATTTTATTGAAAAATTATTTCTAGGATACTTTCTAGGAATTTCAATGAGAAACAATATTTAATTACCATTTGTTTTCATCAAACATATTTGACCTTGATTATCCTCACATGACGTTAGCATTGGCTTTCTTTTGATCTTACTGATGACCTCGAAGGACTTTTTTGCGTAAATGCGATAAATGAAGTTATGTGAATTTTTTATTTAGTTAAGTTAGGTTTTTTATCAGGCTTAAACGTGTAAAACCGGTGGTTTATTAACTGCTTAGCATCTGTGGGAAAATTAAACAAAGTCTCTTGACGTGGCTTCTCGAATTCTTCGAAAAAATCCACTAAGGTCTCAGTAAATAACCACCATTTTACTAAGACGTTATTTCAGTTCACCACATCTCGTTTCATTTAATTACATTCCAAATCATTACAGTCTCACATAAATAAACTTCACTTCATTTAATCCGTATAATTTTTAAATAACAGAACATACAAAATATTTGGCGGTATTGTGTGATACCTCGCCGCTCTTGTTACAAAAATAGAATAACCACACTTGTTAACCTCAAAATACTATTCTAATAACTTTTTTTCTAATAATAATCTATATATTATATAAAAATGAATTACTGTTCGTTAGTCTCGCTAAAACTCGAGAACTCGGCTGGACCGATTTGGCTAATTTTGATCTTGAATTATTTGTGGAAGTCCAGAGAAGGTTTAAACGGTAGATAAATATAAATATAAAATATTCCTTTTGTCTGTTTTAAGTTTATTTTATACAAAAGTTTAGGTCTTTTATTTATCGATTGAGGCACTACGAAGTCTACCGGATCAGCTATTTTCTAATAAATTCTAATTTCTTATTTCTATTTTCTAATATTTTTTTCTAATCAACTCAAAGCATGATGGGGAAAGGATAGTCATGATTTGAACAATTTAAATCTTATTTATCAAAGCAATGTGTAAAAATCCGAACGTGCTTTAGGAAACATTGTACTTAGGTCGTAGAAAAATTAGAAATTATTATTTATTAAATGGACAGGTGACATTTATAGAAGATTGAGAGGAAAGAATTTTTCAAGCTATGATTCCGATTTGAAATATTTGTTAAATACATAGCAAATATTTCGATAAATATTTAAGTTAGTTCCTTAAATGGGTGTATATTTTCTAAAACTGATGTGAGAACCGATATATTTTTTGTATTACCATTATTTATTACTAATATTGTCGTCACATACATAATTATTATCTATAAACAAAAAAGATAAAATTACTTTATTCTAACGAAGTAAGGATAATCATTTGTAAATACAAAGAGTAAAGACAAATGATAAAATTGAACAACCGTATAATTCGTTTTAGTTCTCTCGTAGTCCTAAAATAACACTGGCAAGAAACAATTTAATTGGTTCTTACTACGTTGAGTATTAGAGTTCATTATCAGATGTGGTTATCAGTTAATTGTATTACGCACACTGCCAATAAGTTGTTCTTAGTTTAAATTTGAATTTGGATCAACATTTGACATTTGTTGTGCAGAATTATTTTACATTTTTATTATTGTTGCTATAATATAATTTTAAGTAAGTTGTACAAATTGAAGAGAGTTCTCTCTCAATTGTTTGTCCACTTTATTTCACACAAGTGTACGTTCGGGCGAAATTGTAACCATAGAAATGTACTAAGCCTTAAAATAACAATGATCGGAAAACTTAATTGAAACGTGTGAGATGCCTACATCAAAGACAACATTAAAAAACGTTGTATAGGCCCAGATTTCATAAGCTTATAAATCCTTTTTTGTATTAGTTTAACTATCGTCTTCGGTAAATTATTCAAGTCCTCGAAATATTACGTACTATATATATATAACGTAACGTACGTGAGTAGGTTGGAACTGAATTATTACATTAAGATCCACCATTTTTTTATGGCCATCAACCTTTCTCTAACGCATTTATCTTTTTGCCATTCACTCAAGTGTTCCGAAAAGGTATTCAGGCCCGTTGGATTTTATTGCCGATTCCCTCTAAAATTCTAATGTACCAATTACATTACATGTATGTATGTAACCAATTAATATAATATTATATAATATGTTATTCATACTTTAATATTAATATATTATAATGTAATATGGTATAATATTGTAACCTAAATAATTACTTCTAAAATCAAACTAAGTGCGTATCTTATCGTGCATAATATATAATAATAATATATATAGTATACATATATCGACGTAACGTTACTATTTAGTTAACTAAGTATAGTTAAAGTTAACTGTCTCCTTAATACTGACATAGTTGGTTGACTATCGTAAGTCCGACCCATGTAAACAATTGCTTAAGACGGTATTCATAAGAATTCATGACTAAGAAACCGCCACTTTGACTACAAATACGAGTGACTATTGCCGCAAAATACTTACCTATCTAAGCAATAAAAAAAAAACTTGCATATACATCATCTATGTATCATTTTACCATCCACCATTATCAGACCACAACGTCATCGCCTCATTCATTTCATCGCCTTACAGCAAAAAGATCACCCCTGCCTCATTAGGCAGGGAGTCCAAGCCCGGGCAGAGGGGATTTCCCCGAGGCTCGATCCGTGGCCCCGTAAGGGGACATGGACACCCAACGACGCACAACACGTTCTGTCTCGAGCAGCCGAACGAGGCGGAGCTCTCTAGTGTTATTGTTGTACACTTGAAATTCAATAAATGGAATTCTTTGGAAAAGTGGGTTTTATTTACTCTCACTATGGAAGGCAATGACAACAATTATCAGAATAACGTCAGCGTCACTGACGTCATCGTTTGTAATAACAATATGGCAACGGTCGCTGACGCCATCAGTTTCTGACGTCACCGCTCACTCAGTCATATATAATATTATTTTTAATTAGTTCACCAAACAATTAGTCTTGAGACCAAAAAGGTACAAAAATCTGCCCTATCAAACCGCACCCATACTACGAAGGACTCTCAGCGACACTTTCGATACCATTTTTTGCAACATCCCTTACTTTGTGATCGAAAAACCGATATATTTTGGTGTTCTTTTCGTGTCTTAAGCCGTGTTCATAAAGATTTGTTTTTATTCTATGCGTTGATCTAAAACTACGAACTATGGTAGGTTTGTATTTCAACTGTATTCATGTAAAAAAGGAATAAAAACCGCATCTGTACTTACCCTATCGTCCTTAACAGACACGCTTCACTTTGCTTTTAGAGGGTATAAAGCACTACCGCATTTATCTAATAGACTTTATTGCTCTCCAGAATAAGTATATGTGTATTCCAGGTCTGCGTTTTCTTCTTTTTAGTAAGATGACTGAAATAAACCGGACATCATTTCTTCCTTCCATTCCTTCCATTTATTACAAGAGGAAACCGGTGTTCTAAATTAGTCGACTAAGTTACGACTTAGCTCTTGTTATGTGGCTAGCGGAACCTACAGATATCAGAACTTGAATGTGGTCACAAACCATGAGGCAGAAATCTCCCCTTTTTTTAAACCTCCCCCTTTTTGTGCCAAAATGCTTGATCGAACGCCATTTTCATCTACGTTCGTCCAGCTATCCTGGATATGTCATGAGTCTACCGTGTCATATGTAGTTCTTCCGGCACTTCTACCTAGTCTTGGCCACCGTTTCGTCATTGTCTTACTCCATCTGTTATCAAGGCCACACTCAATTTCAGATTCGGTACTCTCTTACCAATCTCTGTAACTTTTGTTTTGGCGTCTAATCTGGGTATTACGAACCCGATCTATCAAATCGATGCTCAACCTAGGCCGTTAGATCATACAAATTGTCAGTGTACAATAGTTAAGTATTAAAATAGTAAAAGGCCTAGGCAGACTTATTTTGTTAGATTTTTTTTTCTTAGTTTATTCTTTCGACTCTTTCTTCGATAGTAAAATGCGGACTTAAATCCGTTCACAGAACTCACCAGCTCGTGAGCTATTTATTTCTGTAATTAAGATTATGTCGCTATCACATTTGAAGTCGTCGTGGCCTAACGGATAAGACGTCCGGTGCATTCGTGTTGAGCGATGCACCGGTGTTCGAATCTCAGGCGGGTACCAATTTTTCTAATGAAATACGTACTCAACAAATGTTCACGATTGATTTCCACGGTGAAGGAATAACATCGTGTAATAAAAATCAAACTCGCAAAATTATAATTTGCGTAATTGCTGGTGGTAGGACCTCTTGTGAGTTCGCGCGGGTGGGTATCATCTCCTTGCCTATTTCTGCCGTGAGGCAGTAATGCGTTTCGGTTTGAAGGGCGGGGCAGCCGTTGTAACTATACTTGAAACTTTAGAACTTATATCTCAAGGTGGGTGGCGCATTTACGTTTTGGATGTCTATGGGCTCCAGTAACCACTTAACACCATGGGCTGTGAGCTCGTCCACCCTTCTAAGCAATAAAAAATAAAAAATAAACTTTTAATCGTTTAGGCCATCTGCCAGCGATAGCAAGTAAAAAAATATTAAATCAACTATTTTTTAATTCCACACCACTAAAGTTGTCTTATTTTTTTAACGCTACAACTTTTCTAGCCGGCGTATTGCCAAGCCATTGTGTTTGTTTTTAATTTGTAATAGACGGCCATGCTGCTGTTTCGAAAGTAGGTAAATGAATTTAACACACTCGTGCAGAACGTAGAGAGCAGGTCGTGCAGAGGCCATGTGCACTATGATGTGTCGATACGCATATTATGCCAATGTACTTAATCAAATTATTGAAACATTTTCATAATAATATAACTTTTAGCATTCATCAAAGTCAGAAAGTCGCAAAAATATGATTTATTTCCTAACGATCCCTAATTTCATAATTAAGTGGAGCTAAACAAAATTGTCTTATGCAAATCTGTAGTGAGTATAAGTATTTTCCGTTTCAAAACTTTTTAGATATTTTTTTCATTCAGGACACACTAAAAATTACTGTTATATGAACGAATGAAATCCGTGTCCAGTTTAAGTACTGATTTAATATATTGTATAATGTGGTGAATTACTATCATAACCCCTTGGTTGATGTGCTGGCACATTCTTACTTATTTTCTTGAAAAAGAAAATACATTATTTTTGGATTCAATTGAGACTACTCAAGAGAGTACTGGAAGACCAGTTCTACCGAGATTAATATTCCAATGCTTGATTAACACTTCGTGTATCCACAGTTTGTGAATATGTAAAAACAGTATTTTTTTTTTTTATTTCTCCTACTACTACTACTACTACTACTATTTGTACTATATGAATGAATAAAAAACAAGAGGTGTAAAGTTTTAAATAAAATAAAAACACGTTTTACCTGAATTCGAAAATAGAAAAAACAAGTCCTACACCAATGGCCCTTCAACGCTATCCTCTTTTAAAAGAAATAAACATAAAACAAAAAACCCAAACAAATTCACATAATACACTTTTCGTGTTTCAACTGACGGAAAGAGAATCCGAAATAAGTTGTAAAAATTGTCTCGGAAACACTTGGGTAACTCGATGACTCTGTGTAGGCTCACGTCCAATGGTTATCCAAGTTCAGGGCCTCCAATTTGTTTCGTTTCGATAGGTTGATTACTTTTCGGGACCGTATCAAAATGGTAAATAAAACCTTCGTGAATTTTCATGTTAACATCGAGGGAAATTTTATGATCCCTTTTTTGTAACCGTGTAAATAGAAAACATACACTGTTTGCCCTGATTTGTGACAAATCAACTTTTTCGGTCTTTTTACTTGAAACAAATAAGGCTTCGCAACAAAAATAATCAGAACGGCAGTACCTGTATGTGGATTTTCAGCAAACACTGTATCACCAGTTATAGCGTAACATTCAAATCACTATAAAAATTGCTATCGAGTAGTTACACTTCCGGCCTCGCATTACATGTGAGCCATTATTTACGAACTAGTTCAGGTACAACCTAATGATTAGGCAATATATAGAACTTATTATTGTTTTATAATATAATTAGTAATTTTATAATCAAGTAAATATTCGTAGTTGATTCATATTTCTATACTTGAGTCGACTATTATCAAAGCCGGCAATGTGACTTTTGGACAATTATTGGTAAATCAGAAAAACGAATTATTGACTTTGTATTCCATTGGCAGTCACAAAACTCTTCTGAACGACATCTTAGATAAATAACAGGTTAAGTATTAACCTTTATTTAATGCAGGTTTTGAAACGTATTCTTTGAAGGAGACGATTATATTCAAATCAATCTGTATTAACATATCAATAACATTTTTTGTCCAAATGCACAGATTGCCACCTTTGATAATAGACGACTCACTTATAATATATTATTGGCGCCTTCCACTTGACAGCTTCCGGCGTAATAAACCTTCAATGTTATTTATGTTATATAATTCGATATTATTAAATAATAATTGTACGTAAATAATCAACAGAATAATTATGTTAAACAATGTTTAATAATACCTATTAACTTTGTATTAAAATAGGTCAAGATGATTGTATAAATACCGGCGGTTAGCATATTTCTGTTCGTTCGTATTCTACCCGTCCTAACGTGTATTAAAGAGAATATATTATTATTATTTCGTGTAAAGTGTCTCAATTGTCGTCGCCACCCTGATAATCCTTCTACATAATACATATTACTGGTGGTAGGACTTCTTGTGAGTCCGTGCCGGTAGGTACCACCACCCGGCCTATTTCTGCCGTGAAGCAGTAATGTGTTTCGGTATGAAGGGTAGGAGCCGTTGTAACTATACTTGAGACCTAAGAACTGACATCTCAAGGTGGGTGGTGCATTTACGTTGTAGATATCTATGGGCTCCAGTAACCACTTAACACCAGGTGGGCTGTGAGCTCGTCCACCCATCTAAGCAATAAAAAAAGGAAAAAATAAATAAATAAGTAGTGGTTGGTAATTGCTTATACCGTAGTTACGATGGGAAAAATGAAAAATACAAAAAAACAGTTGCATTGAGAACCTTATTTTTTGAAGTCGATCAAAAAACAAAAATCCTCAAATCAATAAACCAATTTCTCGCATACACGATATTCGACACAACAACAAAATAAAAAATTGCGTGACATTGACCTATTTTTCCCACTGCATAATATATATCTAACTTAGAGCGGATATTTTTCGATCATGCCCTAGCTAATTACGCACTCTTACGGGCTGGTTAAAACTTAATGTAACAAACTTAATGTAAGTTTGGTAACTCTATTGATAACTATCTTTTGAGTGATAAATTTATCAGGCGTGTGAAAACAAGGTGATAATATACTGCGATACAACTGAACTGGTTCAACGTAATTGATTAATTATGTTTGGATTAAGTTACTGACGGAGCGTGTTACATAATCTTACTTGATTATGTTGTTCTTCTTCAAAGTTGTTGATCGAGTTAAATTGTGTGGAAGCATCGTTTGATCAGGTTTAGTTTCAATAGAAAAATAATATTTTCTAGAAAATTACTCTCTGTTTTGTGATGACAATGTGGTAGATAGTATAGCTAGCCTGCACAAATCGGTGGCTTCGACAAGTAAAAGCCACCATCCCGACTATTTCTGCAGTGAAGCAGTCATTTGTAGAACGGTATTGCCGCTATTCAATACGGCCGGGAATTTTCATGTTTGTAGGTAAGCGCATTCACTTTTTGATGTCTATAGCCTCTTAACAGCTTAAAACCAAGTGGATCGTGAGCTCCCTTGCCTATCTAGAAAGCAATTAAATACAAAGTAAAAAAAACTACTATTCTACTAGGGTTTTTTTTATTGCTTAGATGGGTGGATGAGCTCACAGCCCACTTGGTTTTAAGTGGTTATTGGAGCCTATAGACATCTACGACGTAAATGCACCACCCACCTTGAAATATTAGTTCTAAGGTCTCAAGTATAGTTACAACGGCTGCCCTACCCTTCAAACCGAAACCCATTACTGCTTCACGGCAGAAATAGGCAGGGTGGTGGTACCTAACCGCGTGGACTCGCAAGAGGTCCTACCACTAGTGATGTAGGACCAGGGTATAGGAATTTGTTACTAACTCACTAGAAATAAAATACTTTTTACTTGCGTGAGCAAATATTTTTAATACATTTATGTAATGTATGTAATATGAAATATTAACATTGGAACAGTTGCTTGGCGACAAAAGTAAACCGAGCGACTGTTCCAACTAGGGCAGACTCACAAAGCGACCTACCACTTCTGACATAAAAAAAATTAAGAAGAAAGAAAGAAAAACTTAAAAAGAATTTAATAAAACTTCCCGTTTATATGTTAAACTTATGAGATGGCCTGCCCATTTTTTTTTACACAAGAACTGTTTTGAAATGCGGAAAGAAACGTCGTCTGCATTTGTGACACAAAATTAAAATGGGTCGTCATGATTTACGAACGCTGAATATTTTGCGAAAACTGAGGGTAGTAAGTTGAATTAATGAGCCGATTCCGAATGAGATTTTAAGATGAAAGTGTGGTTTACTTTATACACTAAATAAGATGAAGGTTTTTTTTTTTTATTGCCTAAATGGATGGCCGAGCTCACAGCCCACCTGGTGTTAAGTGGTCACTGGAGCCCATAGACATCTACAACATAAATGCACTACCTACCTTGAGATATAAGTTCTAAGGTCTCAGTATAGTTACAAGGCCTACCCCACCCTTCAAACCGAAACGCATTACTACTGGTACCCGGGCGGACTCACACGAGATTCCACCACTAGTAAAATTTCGCAAATTATAATTTTACGGGTTTGATTTTTATTCTTTCATCGTGGAAGTCAATCGTGAACTTTTGTTAATTACATATTTCATTAGAAAAATTGGTACCCGCCTGTGGGATTCGAACACCGTTGCATCGCTAGATACGAATGCACAAGATGTCTTATCTTTTAGGCCACGACGACTTCAAACTTATTCAAACTAATTCTTTAAACTAATAACAATAAAATATCTCTCGGGGCCGCAAAAATTTTTGATTTTTTTTATATAGAGATCGGCAGATAAGTTCACGAATTATCTCGTACTACCTTTACCAATAGTCATTATAATATGAGTACTATCTCTTACTTTGAGACATCAGCTCAATATCTCTGCCGCTTTGCGACAGAAAAAGGGAAAATAGTGTTATTATTCACAATATGCCCAACTGCAACCAACGTTAGTTGACACATCTTCATGAAACACGTATTTTTTTTTTATTGCTTAGATGGGTGGACGAGCTCACAGCCCACCTGGTGTTACTGGAGCCCATAGACATCTACAACGTAAATGCGCCACCCATCTTGGGTAGTTATTCAGAATTAATATGTACATATAATCGATATGTCAGAATCATATCGCCGGGACAGCGAAAAATTTACCTAGACCCCAACAGCTAAATATTTTGAACCAAAAGACCTAATCTAACATTGGTGAGTCTGCTGGTTAAATAGTTCCTAACCACTGTATGAACGATAGCAATGTAATAATCGTTTATATTTTTATTATCGTTGTCGAGAAGGGGAGACGCGTTCTTTGTGCTTAGTGCGAGTTTTTTAACGTTCTCGATAACGTAAAAGTTAACTCATAATTTGTATGGAATGGAATCGTTTGCCTACGTTTGTCACTAGGGGCGCTGTTCCAAGTGCATACAAAATTGGGTTAACTTTTACGCTGTCGAGAACGTTAAAACACTCTCACTAAGCACACTGATCCTGTTTGGTTCAAAGTTATTACTACCCGTAGATTCTAAAGCGTCAATACCACTCAGTTCAAGACAAAAGGTCGCAGTCTCTCAAATTCTATCGCACATTCACTGTTGTAAGTCGTTAAATACGATACCGCTGTCAACGAATTTATATAGTTAAATTGGGAATGATTCTAAGCATACCTACCCGCCTTGTCGCTTGATAGAATTTCATTAATATGTATTTACTGTGAAACATGTGCTTATTCCTATTGAAACTTAACAGACTATAGATACAACTTTTTTGGGAGTTCCAACACAAAAATAGTCTTTCTCCTGTAATATGCTTAGAGTTGCTTTTTAATAGCCAGATAAATCTTGGAAAAAGAAAAACCATTATAGCAATTTATATTCTAGCCAAAAAGAACAAAAACGTGTTAATTCTTAATGCTGCAAATTAACATACGTACAATAGCGTGTTTGACTCGTTATGAGGTCTACAAAATGTACTAAAATTTCAAACCCGCACTTAAATAATTTCAAACGATATAAACAATTAAAAGATTTGTAGACGAGCTCACAGCTCACCTGGTGTTAAGTGGTTACCGGAGCCCATAGACATCTACAACGTAAATGGCGCCACCCACGTTGAGATATGAGTTCTAAGGTCTCAGTATTATTACAACGGCTGCCCCACCCTTCAAACCGAAACGCGTTACCACTTCACGGCAGAAATATGTACCTACCCGTGCGGGCTCACAAGAGATCCTACCGCCAGTATAATGTATGTATCCATGTAACCGCAGGATAACATAATATTACTTATTAAGCTTTCATAATTAATCGTGTTATAATTTATTCGACGGATAATGTTTACCTTAACAATCAGCCCAGAACTTTAATCAAGTTCTGTTTGATATAATCAAGGTCTCATTTCTCTTCTTTGTTCCAGGTGAGACGCGAGGGTGATGCATCGCCTGTGATGTCTCTAATATGCAGTGGGACGGACTCTACTTCGTGATTCTAGCATTATGTTGTCTGCACACTGCATCTGGTAATTAATTTATCGACTAACAGAACACAGAATGTGGGGTATCGTTTCAATACTAAGACGTTTTTTTCCTTACCTATTCTTTGGCTTCCTAAAGGGCTATTCCGACTACGCGCGGACGGGAATTTGTTAACTTTGAAAGAGCATTCCACGCTGTCATTTATACGCGCTCTGGCAATCATTTTACTGGTGGTAGAACCTCTTGTGAGTCTGCACGAGTAGGTACCACCACCCTGCCTATTTCTGCCGTGAAGCAGTAATGCGTTTCGGTTTGAAGGGTGGGGCAACCGTTGTAACTATACTTGAGACCTTAGAACTTATATCTCAAGGTGGGTGGCGCATTTACGTCGTTGATGTCTATGGGCTCCAGTAACCGCTTAAGACCAGGTGGGCTGTGAGCTCGTTCATCCATCTAAGCAACAAAAAAAAAAACTCTGGCAATCATAAAACATCAGCCACGCCGAGGTCTATTCGTTCGTCGAGTGTAACTTAATGAATATGGAAGCTGCTCGTGAACGACCCCCTGCGATGTGGCTACTTATTTTAATTAGCTTGAATTGCGTGCTTTAAAAGCTATTAGAAATTTAGTATATTTTTTTCGTGTTTCATGAATTAGTAGCGTAATAATTCGTTTGTATCAACATGTAACCGATGTGTAAGGGATTCATAACCTTTAATTCACTGACTTGTTATAGCTGTCATAAAACTCGGGTATCATGTGTCGTGGCCTACAGGATAAGTCACCTAGTGTACTCATATGGCACGATATGCCTATCACGGCATCCAAATCCGACAGCCGTATATCTTTTTTTCTAATGAAATACGCACTTGCCACAATTAAAGCACATCAAACCAGTGGAAAATATAATTATGTAAATTTACTTTACGCATGATACCAATTCCTCAAAATTTCAAAGCGGGTAGTAGTAGTATTCACGTCTATGGGGTAAGGTAACCATTTAATACAAGGTCGGCTGTGAGCTCCTTTACTCGTCTATACATTAAAAATAAAAGCTTCTAATATAATGTAATGTCATAGGTTTAATGTCAAAACATACTCGGTTGGTGCATAGATATTAACCGAGCTAGAATGACTATAAAACTCATTCGATTTGAGCACATGTGATTTGTCTTAACGAGTGCTATTAATACTATAACTAATAGCTACATAAAGTATTTTTCTTTTCTTTTCATTTATTTTGATAGTTACTAATTCCTTATATTTTTTTTCTACCTATTCTAGTAGCCTCAAGGGGTTATTCTAGATTCACCGAACTAGTAGGTGAGCTCACGGAACCTGACGACCTTGCTAACAGAAACCCTAGCAAGAGCCGCACTTCGCAGAATCTACCACCGGATCGGAAACGCGACCCACTGAGAAGATCCGGCAAGAAACTCAGTGGGCTGTGTCTGTGGGTTAATTTACTCGCCGAGCCCTTCGTCGCAAGCGACGGGCTCGACGAGAACGATGACCGGTGCTTGAGGTCCCTAATGCTTTTAGTGGATCGGGAGGATCCGAAATGACGTGCTTATGGCTTAAGCCCAACCGTCGTCTTTTGTACTTACCCGTGACTTAGGACTCAATAGTGCAGTAGTCAATTCCCCTGAATGCTGGGCCCGAAAGCATGAGTTCGATTTTCACAACGGGCAACAAGTTTGTGTACTCTATTTACTCGTTATCTGGCCGTATAATATAATTATGTGTAACATTCTCTAGTTCCCATAATAGAGGCAGTGCTCAGGTCAAATTACCGTGTGTGACTTGCCCCGTTAATAATCTTTTTATTATTTATCAATCATTATTATATTTATTGTATGTATGGATTAAATACATTTCGTATTTTTTTTTTTCTGTGTTGCGATAAGCATTTGTATTTGTATAAGAGCTAGCAAGTTTCTTGGCGATTCTTTTCAGTACTGAAACTACATTCGGGTTCGGTGGTAATGTCATGATAGTTTAAAGCGTTGTACGGAACAGGACTATTTCAATTAAAAAAAAAACGTTCGTATTTTTATTTCGTAAACAAATATCGCGTTTCACACGTATGACTACACGAAGAAAAAGGTATTTGACCAGTATCACAGCTGCTTTAGAAAGCGGGACATACATAATATTTTTAAATTATAATAATAGTGAGGCAATAATATATTACATAACAATTATCTGATATTCATCAAAGTTAAAACAAAAATACTATAACGCTATTCTTCCATTTGAAATTTATATTCGAATAATTCATTAGACTGAATTGAATTTATACGTTCAAATTTATTGTACATTAAAAGTATATTCATGAAATCGTGGATGCATAAAATTTTTGGTTAAAATGAACAGGCCCAAATATTGTGTCGAACAAAAGTTGCTACACACAATTTCTGTGTAGAGATACATAAAAATTTGCTAATATATCGACGCTTGAAAGGCAAACATGACTAAGCTACAATAACTGTTTTGTACATAAATGATAGGCAATAACCATTATCGATGCGCAAAAAAAATATATTTCTAGGTCTATTAAAATCATTTGAATCCTACAGCTACTAACTAGATTCTACTGCAGCTAGATTCTTTAAAATAAATTTCGTTTTCAGGTATTTCAACTTTAAATTAGCCTACTGTAAAGTTCACGCATTGTCGCTTACTCACGTTTGCCTTTCAAGCGTCGATATGTTACGATTTTTTAGATATATTTATTAGGATTACTTATGCGATAAGTTATAGCCTATAATATAGTATATATTAACTGATTTCTAACACTAACATTGACTCATTTTATTGTTTTGTAAATTAAAGAGAAGAAATTGTTTGATTACATTGTTATTTGTCATCAGGCTTATCATGTTGACACGTCTTTGGACAATTCACTAACATTGTTACGGACAATGACAGCTACAATATTGACGACTCAATTACAAAACCCACACGTATGGAAATGTAGGCTGCTAAAAATTTGCATTTACCCGAATTGCAATTTAACACAAAACCTTTTATCAGCTTGTATGATGTCTATCGGAAGCAACTAGGGAAGTTCATAGACAATAGACGCTCGTAGTGCAATGATATTTGAACTGGGACACTGAAACGTTTGATTGCATCACTACACGGGTTATTATATACGGGCTCACAACACTACTAGTAAAATCTATAGTTCTAGATGTATCTGCTAGGTCTATAGAAATTCCAGGTAGAAATGTAACTAAAAACATAAACAAATTTAAGTGAAATTGTTATATCTTTCTATTGGTAACTATTTGTGCAGTTACTAGCATTTATTTATTTTGTTTAAAACAGAACTATTTCATGTACAATTAGACACTATTTGATATATTGATACTTTTACTTCTTCTACGATATATTTATGTTTATCTAAAAATTGATCAAACGACATGATCATCTCAGGATTTGTTAAGAATCGCGTCATCAATCTTGCAGTAGCAAGGATTCGGTAAGTTCTAAAGGTCGAACATTAATAATGATCTAATCGAAAGTTAATAACCTAAAACACCCTATCAATTAATGACTGAAGTTTGTTGGCAAAATTTGAAAGATTTAAGTAATCGATTTCGAAATCAATGATATTCTGAACGTACGCATTTTATCTATCTCTATATATAAAAATGAATTGCTGTTCGTTAATCTCGCTAAAACTCGAGAACGGCTGAACCGATTTGGCTAATTTTGGTCTTGAATTATTTGTGGAAGTCCAAAGAAGGTTTAAAAGGTAGATAAATATGAAAATGCTCGGAATTAAATAAAAATAATAATTTTGTTTTTCCCCGTCGGACGGATTCCTTTTGTTTGTTTTAAGTTTATTTTATCGATTAAAATAAATATCAGTCAATTTTTAACTGATGCCAACAAAGGAGGAATTATGTGCTCGACTATAAATATTTTAATATTTGAAAGGGCGTACTGTCGAATTAGTTCAATTGTTGAGTTTAATCAAAGTATTAGTGTCAGTCAGTTTTATTCAGTCTTAAAATCTGAAATACATTTACAGTCTCTAAAATACATTTTCCATTTTATATTTGATATTTTACATAATTTGATAATTATCTCAAAGGTAAAATGCTGACAGATTTTCGATAACTTAGACAAACCACGAGGCTGTCATAGTAAATTCAAATTTTATTTTTAGGTGAGTAAATTCCGATAAACGCTATTTACGGAAAAGATAATTTTATTAAAGATCAATTTGAAATAATCTTCGTATGCTGGTTATTCTATAATTCTAGGCCAAAATAATAAAATTATTTTATTGCCGTCGGCTCTCGATACGTGCGCATTTTCTACTTAATGTTCATGTAGTTGGTGAAAATTAAATTAAAAAACTCTATCCCATACATAAATAGAGCTTCATTTAATAATAAAAGCGTGCTAAAACCGTGATAATTATCATTTTTATTAATATTAGTTATACACGCCACTTATCATGAGCACAATTACATAACTAGTGCATTAAAAAAACTAACACCGAACTTCAGTAGTCATCGTGGCCTAAAGGATAAGACGTCCGGTGCATTCGTATATATCTAACTTCGTATCTAGATTCGAGGTTGTAGATTTCTATGGGCTCCAGTAACCACTTAACACCAGGTGGGCTGTGAGCTCGTCCATCCATCTAAGCAATAAAAAAAAACTTACATTTTGTGGGTTACATTTTTATTACACAATTTTATTCATTCATCGTCGAACTCACTAAACTTGTGAAAGCATTTACATAGAAAATGTTTATTTGCCTATTTGATTTGAACCATAATTGTCGTGTGGCAATGCGACAACATTCCGGATGAAATGAATTACTAAATACTTCTCTATGTACGTGCTCGATATCAAATATAATCAACTGCATTAATCTGAACACATACTTCATATTTTTTTCCAAAAAAAAACACATCTACTCATTTGCCTAATGTGGTCTATTGATTTTATATTTTTAAAAAATTGCCACGTATA
This sequence comes from Bombyx mandarina, assembly GCF_003987935.1. Next base: position 1,418,058 of record NW_021011491.1, on the reverse strand, counting down.
TATGTGTTAATATGTGTAGTGTCAAAATTAATAAAACAATGTTAGTTCAAACATAGGTAATTGGAAACCACATTCACAACCATCACATACAAAAAAACACAGCTGAAATACGAGTATAGCTTTGCTATATATTTATGTGTAAAACACATAAATTAGTTAAACAACCGAACTACTAAACTATATTTTGTCACTTTTGACCTACATATAAGTGAAGCAAAAACTTTGTACTCCTTTTTACGAAAAATGCGCGGACGGAGGAGTATGAAATTTCCCACACTTATAGAGAATACACGAGTATAGAAGGAGTGCAGAACGCTAATATTTTTTAAAATTTATGCATTAATATATTAAATCAATAAAAAAACATTACGCACACTACCAAGTATTTGACACAGATACACACACACACACACACACACACACTATATATTTTTTATTTATTGTCAAACTTGTTATTGCTTAATGTCTGTGGTCATATTGCGAATAGGTTAATATTGTTTATTTATCTATATTTGTCTACAGTGTAGTCTTGGTGAAATCTGTGATTATAGAAGTATAATAAGTCTATGACAATAGAACCTTAATAATGTTCAAACTTACAATTTCAATTAATTATTGTCGAATTTCGACTACTGCGGGACCATTGTGATAAATATGCTTACTCTTGTAGAGCCATTGCGGTTCCCAGAAGACTACAGAACGAATGGTGTCCGTAGACGTAGAAGCGAGGAAAAGGACAGCCTCGCACTTTCAAGAGAAATATTTAAAAACATCACGAAACAGCTTCGGGAGAACATCAAGCGAGAAGGGGCGACTGACAAGACCGATCATTTGTTACAGAGTAAGTATCGATTTGTGTGTGTGACTGTAATACAGTTCGATTGCGATGCTATGGATAGCGTTATTCATTAGCATATGACGATCTGAAGACATCATACGTGACAGAATTCATGAATTCTTCTTAAATATTCACCCTGTACTTTGGTCGTTTATTCAGTGAATTGGCAACTCAATTTTATTGAATAAAGTTATTATTCGATATTATCGACGACCGTCTGGTGTAATGGTAAGTGACATGGTCATTACACAAGGGGGTCGCGGGTTCGAATCCCGCCAAGGGAAGATATTTGAATGATAAATATAAATATTTTCCTGGGTTATCGATGTATATTAAATATATGTATGTGTATAATAAAAATCTTACATTTATTTCCGTTATCTGGTACTTGTAACACAAGTTCTTTACGAACTTAGCACGGGACCAGTTAACGTGGCGTGATTGTTAGTAAATATTTATTATTTATTTATTTATTCGGCTCTAAGTTTATGATGCTAATGACTATGGTTGAAGTATTCATTGGACATCACAGTATTTAAAGAATTTTGTTAACATATTTTAACGACGATGACTTTTCAAGTTATGTGTTATGCACAGTATAGAATGATAAACGCTAAATAATAAAATACTATTCTCAATTACTTTACACAAAACCTGGATAATAGCCTGACTATTTGATGTATGAAATATCTTCAAAGTTAATTATTATGAAATAGCTGGTAATATAGAAACATCTTAAAATTAACGATTCTGTACTCTCATACTTTAACAAATGAAAGATGAATGCCACGCACATTTATCTAAACCGAAAGAACAGTAATATAACACAAAAGCCATGCTTTTCCCTCTTTTATAGATATTCAATGACACGAGAATTGGTATGACTCATTGATTACACATTTTCGTATTCTGACAGCTAATTTCTGTGAGTGCTCAATAAATGTTTAATACCTAATAATGTATCGTACTAACGGGCTCCGATCCACTACAGTTTAGCACAATCGTTCTTTTATAGGTCTCAATTATTGTTCTCGACAAACACAAATTACCGTCCATTATGGTCACGCAAAACCGTTAAGTTCTCACAAAAGATAAATCAACATAATTACAAACTTGTCGTTAGTGTTTTACTGATTTTCACTAAAGAAAACTATTTACACGATTACTTAATCACAAAATCCGTAGAACATATTATAATTTTGCATTATGTCCATTTACTAATAATACATAGTGTTCGATCATAAGCATCGAGACCGGAGGATATGGAATAATTTTATGTGATACACATATTATTTTATTTATCATTAACGCTTTTTCTTGTTAATTAGAAAAAATACTGTTTTCAAAATATTTTGTTGATAGCACTGAGGTTTGTTAATAGCTATAAAATCCAAAAAATTAAAACTTAATAGAAAAAGTTACTAAGCTGTTTTGTCTTTCCCTAGAAAAGCAATATACATGTATGTACATATAACTATATAATTTATACGTATAATAATTAAGAAATGCACTTTATCGTTTTTTTTTGTGGCTCATGCAGGGTCTATTTGAATCTTTTTTGAAAATCAATATGGAATTAGAACTGGGAATTTTGATCGTGATTTATAATCTCGCTCTCAAATTTAAATTATTTTTATATTATTATCGCATACAATGTAAATATTGCAGTTTTATTTCAAGAAATCTGACAGGAATTGATAGATTTAATTTAAGCTTTAAATAATCTATATTTGGTGAATTATTTCTTTGTGATTTTTTTTTCGAAAACTTCAGAAACATGTCGTTTAGGCTTGCAAAGAGTTCTGAAATTGAGTAATAGACTTTTAGCTATTGTCTTAACAGTTTCTATAAACATCTACTTCTTGATTACCTTTCTTTAAGATAATAAGAGTCTACTGTGATTAATTAGAATATTACCTTTTAGATAGGTTTTCAGACAATCTTAAGATAGGTCAAACATTTTAAAGGAAAACTTTATTAGGAGCACCGTACTTAAACTGAAAATTTCCTTTGCCGAATTTATAGTACTATCAACAGTAAAATAATTTGCTACGAAATTTAAGGAGATAACATTTTACTAGCGCACAGTAAATTTGCTCGTAAGATAACTTTAACAATTCTTATCATAAATATATTCCTCTGAGTTAATCAAATACAAAAGACTGTGCTGTTTTAACATATACAGATAAGACTCGTTAAACATCAAATTGAACGAACAAAATATAATAGCTAAAAATATCTGGATGTCACCAAAAGTTCGAATCTATTTTAGCACAAATGTATTCAGCTAACGACCGGTATTAATAGCAACAACTTTAACTTATTTACTTATTATAAGAGGGTACTTTCTGTTTTTGAGTGAAGTTTTGCTGTGGTCATTACTACTTTAATTAACAATTTACGAAACTTTATTTAGCTTTAACATGGTCACAGTTTTGGGCTACATTAAAATTTTATTGTAACAAAATATTTATTAATTGAACAACAGCTGAAACTGAAAATTTTCGAGATAATCCCTTCATGGGATTTTTACTATTTCACTCTACGTATCCAGAGCAAGGGTTCATTGTAAATTCGTACTATCTGTAACCACTACTTTTATCTATAATGTATATTCAGACTTTATTACCACGTACCATCCGGCTTTGCAATGAATTCCCCTTCATAATGTTTCCGGAATGCTATATATCATTCTTCAAACAAATTTTGAGCAGAGTCTGCAGTGGTAGACAACGACTTGGCTATGCCCCTAGAAATGCTGTCCATGAGCGACGGTGACCAACTACCCTCAGACGGCCTGGCGGCTTGTTGATTAATGATGATTTAAATAATATGATTGAATTATTAGCCTATGATTTTAATAATAAAAAGCAGTCGTACAGTCGCGTACAGTCGCGTATTCATCTTATGTCTCAAGGTCAAAATCCGCATAATGATGTCTATGGGCTCCGTTATCCACTTAACAACAGAAAAGCCGTGAGCGTGGCAACAAAACTATGATAGCAAAAACATGGCTACATTTTAGAAAATATCTCAAATAACTTAGTCATATAGTAATTTTCTTTATAAGAATGAATAAAATATTTTACAGCTAAGGTAGAAGACACGAGAAATTATGCTCCATATCAAAGTTACCACGATCATCACCACGAACACCACTGGGGGCCATATTTCGAGGAGGAGAAGTACACTCAAGTCACGGCTCACGTGGGAGCTGAGGCGTTGTTAAATTGCCGGGTTGTAATGCTCAAAGATAAAACAGTGAGTACTTGAATTCAATACGTGGAGTGTTTACTTACGTAAAAAATGTATGCGCTACAAGTAATTTTTATTAAATAAGATAAAATATACCTAATAAAACAGTATGAGTTACAACCATATTGTGCAAAAAAATGTTATTCAATAGATCAGTGATTGCAATACATAAACGTTACTACATCCAAAGACTGGGTTAGTTCAATGTTATATTTTTAATTTATGTCCACGGCAACAATATTTTGTATTTAAACCTCATTTTAAAAGAGTGTAAATACAAAAGACTTTAATCCTGTGCGGAAGCTCTTGATATATTTATGATCATCAAATATTTATGTTTAAAGAAACTTTTTTAGGTGATGTGGCTGCGTAACACGACCGACTCTGCGCAACTACTTACCGTTGGTCCCGCTCCATATACGGGCGATAGTCGGATCGCAGTGAAATTCCAATATCCAAACAATTGGAGGCTTAGCATGAATCCTGTGAAAAGATCTGACGCAGGGCACTATATGTGCCAAATATCCACTCATCCTCCTAGAACCATATTTACGAACCTAACCGTATTACGTAAGTGCGACAAGTTTACTTTCCCGGTTCTCAGCATTAATTGAAACGAACCAACGAGCTTTAGATACGAGGATTCCTACATTTGAAAAGGAAAAAAATCTTTCTCATTTCGCTTTCGCGCCGTTTCTTTTCTTTCTAAATTAAATATATTTCAAAGAGACTTAAAAAAAGGGATATTTTGTTCACATGTACCCGAAAATGTTGTAACCAAAAAGTTATAATCATAGTTTAGAATATTAATTTAACATAAATACATAAAACTACAATCAAAAATCCCTTAGATATCTAAAATTAGGCTAACTTTAATAATGAATAGATTACAGAATTTATGTTGCTAATTAGATAAATATACGAAGATAGTTTATTTCTAAAGATAACGTGTCTTCATTAGATTAATTGATCCACAAAATAAGTACATTAAAATCGGTTGTACTTAATTTTTGACTTTTTAATACAGGGTACAGGTACAAGTTCTAAATGCAGGGACTTATCAAATTTGTTTAGCATAAAAAATAAACTTTAAATTATACTTTTACAGCTCCAGTAATAACAATAAACGGAGACGATTCGCACGATATGAAAGATAGATTTTACAAAGCGGGTAGTGCAATAAAGCTATCTTGTATATTATCTGAAGAATATGCTTCTACACTATCCACAAGCAATCCGGTTACGACGCCAATTCCCACAACAACAACTACTTTAAGAACAACAACAACAGAACTGACAACTAAATCAAGTACTATATTTAATAGAATAGATATTATGATGAACAAAAGTTGGAGTGTCGAAACATCTACAATTACTTCGACGGTTAGTATAGGTACAACGACCAGAAAACCAGAAACGACTACGAAAGAGTTGACAACAGTTGTTCCAACCACACCGCCTACGGTGAATAATGTGTACGGAATTATGTGGAGGAAACAGGGGAAGGACTTTTTCCAAAATGTCACTTGGAGAAACTTAAGGTAAATATAAACAACTAATTTTGTAAAAATATAAATATTGGTAGTAAATATACAAATGATTCTAGAGTATTTTGTGAGCCATACAGTTTCGTAGCTATGTCTTTTCTATTACTGACGGACAACACTACTAAAAGTAATGGTTTGAGTAATGAACCATTTCTTTTTTTTTTTATATTAGACCTTGTGTCTAAAAAGGGCATCAGGAATGTAAGCAGTTAACGTAAGCTGCATTAAACATCTGAAACTGGTGAGCCTTGTGTTCGTTTCTCTATCTACGCTGAGAAAACAATTAAAAAACTCAAATCTAAGTTACCTCAGTAACCTTAAAATATTCCGATAATATTATCAAATCCAAAATAGAGATTCTGAAATATTTATTCCTGACATATTGTAATTTTTAGTGCCACAATAAGTGTAACGTCGGCATCACAAAATGACAGTGGAACCTACACATGCCTTCTACTCAATCATTCTCAAGTCACCATTAACGTTCACGTATTGATTGGTAAGCAGCTATTTTATATAAATTCTACTAAATATATTATGACCTTGGCAATTATTTTTTTTCGATTCATCAAATTCTTTTATATTTATTACAAATATAAGCAACTGTATAACATTTAAGTGGAGAAGTACCTTAAGTAGATTTGTAAATTTAATTAATAATCTACTACGATAAATCAACAACTTTAAGCATAATGTAGATAGTTGGGTCCTCTATTAGTACGAGTACAATGGAATTTTCTAAATACATTGGAAAATTTGTGTAAAATTAACAATACACGTATCTTTGTCAGGCGAGAACCAAGCTGCTGTACATCATGACACGTGGAACAAAGGAACTTTGTTTTGGCATTCGCAAGAGTTTTACCTATTTGTTCTATCAAATTTACTTGTGCTATATCTTTAAATTTTGAAAATGATTGTTAAAGTTACAGTTGATTCTCGATCTTCTTTATGCTTTATTGTTCAGAATAAATTATAATCTATTTTGTTGCTTTTGTTTAAGTATGAACTTCTAAATTGAACTAAATCAAAAATTAACAAAATTTAAGTAACAATATTTTTTGTAGACTAGTGATTACATGAATGACCATGAAATTTAGGATAAAATTATAACGAATTAATCAATAATCTGTACTGTTGAATAGCTTAATATTTTCTATCGCAAGAATGAGTATAATAAACCTACCTACATATTATACAATATATTAGTTGAAAAAAATTTCCATGAATTTTTGATTAGGCTTTATTTTAGTTAAGTTTAATTTTAATATAGAATCTTACGCGTCATCAACGTAAATTAAAAATAAAAAAAATCGTTAAAAAATTACGTAAATCACAATAAAAGCAGTCGTTATAACGAAATTGAGCATAAAGATTTTGATCAAGACAAATATTCTAATTTGATTAATTATTATTTTTGTATTCCGTGTATATAATTTATCTTTTGTAAACTAATTTAAGCAGTTCTCTATGCCAAAACCGCATACGTACACGAAGTGTATTTTAGCTTTAAGTGTAAAGTTTACCAAAATTTTATTGAAATATATTATTTAATTTTAATAAGGTAGAATGTACATATTGCATAATATGACAAAAAAATATTAAATGTTTCAATATCTTTGTGTCACTACTCAACTATTGCGTATTTAACCAAAACATTGATATGAATATTAAATTGTACAGTTTAGTAAATAGTTTCTGTGGAAGCTACACCACGAATGTTTGTTACAATGTTAAGGCATAGCCGGCCCCCAAAATAATTTATTTTACTCTTTATCAATTGAAAATAATTGGAATACCAGAACTCAGTGCAATTGATAATTAACTTAAAGTTTTGGTTTAATTTTTTTAAGTTTCTATTAAGTGGTTGCTTCTATGAATTGTATGAAAACTGCAGTTGCCTACTCTTCTAGGTAATTATTAATTACATTTTTTTTTCCTATTTTATAATTACTGCTGGGCTTTTTAATGCATAAGTAATGATCATAAAATACAAAATTACTTTTGATAATTGGTATTGATTCTCATAAAAATATATCGATGTGGAGCTATGAATTAAAGTAATTGGGAAATTGAAAGGTGAGTTGCGTTTTGTCCGACATTTTGAAACTTTCGAGTTGGATGATTATTATTTTCGATATTATTGATTTTATTATTATTATTACGGGGTAATAAAAACCATACTAGATAATATTAATATTTATCTGACTGATTCAAAAGATTATTTTTATTTACCTTACACTATTTTCTCTTTACTTTATATGATATTAACCCAAACCATATTAATTGATAAAGAGTAAATTAAATTTTATGAAACATTTTTATTTCATTACCATTTTATCTGTAAACAGAGAAAGACTAAGTTATAATCATTATAAGACTATTAATAAAGTTTAGTGTAATAAAGATTTTTTTGTTTTATTTATTCATAAAAAATACTTCATAACAAACAAGTAATAAAATATCATTAAATTGTGCATATTTCACAGGTATATAAAAATCAACAAAGTAATAAATTGATCGACGATAATTTTTTGAATATTTAATTAACATTTATTCATGAGGGACAATACATGTAAGTCAATTTATGAATTTATTAGTTGATTGTGCATATACATGAATAATAAGATTAATGTTATATTATTCCCAAAAACCATAACCATTAACATACACTTTCTCAATAGTCTGCACTAGGCGAAGCTTGTGTTTTAGAAAAAAGTGTATCTTAGAAAGAGCTTTTCCGACTTATCTCTATAAAAATTCTGATAAATATGCTATCTCACTACAGTGATATACCATCTTGTCTTAAAAGTTGAGATTTTGTTTTTCGTTAACTTTGTTAGCACAAAATTAGGGTCTAGTATTCTTTAAGCCGGAACGCAAGATTATTTCGTCTCATAAATAGGCCTTCATAATTAAACTTTAGCATCATTATGATAGTAAAAATTACGGGAGGAATTTCGCACTTATAGCCCGGCACCAGGGTCGCAAGTCCACTGGCATTCCCCAAATTCCTCTCTCAGGAGCAAAACGACGTACGTGGCATTGTGAATACATGGATTGCTAAGATATTCGTCTCATTTTGTACGTCGCTTGGCTCGTGACTTTTGATCAGTAGTCTGACTCTGACACACAATTTTCATATAAAATCTTCTGATATAAAACCAAGTCGTTGAATACCTTGGTTATTTTTTTTTTATTTAAAAAAAATCTAAAAAAATGACAAAAACAAACATGACAATGAAACTCTTTTTTCAAACAAAACTGTACGGTATACGATATTCTACGAATTACGTAATTGGATTCCAAAACCAAATTAACTCTTTGAAAATACTTGTCCCATGTAACATGATTACCGCGTACGGCAGACCTCAGAACATCACCTTGAAGAAGAAATGAGAAAGGGTGCCAGCGATGCAGAAAATCAATTATACAGCTGACATCTAAGGAAAATAAAGGATCCTATTTGATGTTTTAAACGGATTGTACAATTTTTTGTATTTTTGTACGATGAACGATTTTTAAGGATTTTTTTTATTGCATCACATATTTGCAACGGGCTTACGGTTCAGCTGGTGTTTATAATGCTGAAAATGGTAATCTCACTTGCATTACATCACGGCTATCTCACTCCTTAAACAGAATCCCTCAACTGCTTCTCTGTAGAAATAGTCAAAATGGTATTCGGTACCTGTTTGTTGTCTCAAAACAAATTGTTGCGAAAAAAATTCTAGTTATTTTTTATTGCTCTAGCAGTTGTCTCAAAACAAATTGTTGCGAAAAAAATTCTAGTTATTTTTTATTGCTTAAATGGATGGACGAGCTCACGGCCCACCTGGTGTTAAGTGGTTACCGGAGCCCATCTATAACGTAATTACCGCCACCCACCTTGAGACATGACTTTTAACAGTACAACGGCTGTCCCACCCTTCAAACCGAATCGCATTACTGCTTCACGACCAAAATAGGTAAGGTGGAGGTACCTTGCCTTGCGGACACACAAGACGTCCTACCACCAGTAATTACGCAGATTATAATTTTGCGGGTTTAATTTTTATTACACGAAGTTATTCCTTCACCGTGTAAGTCAATCGTGAACATTTGTTGAGTAATTCATTAAAAAAATTAGTACCCGCCTGGGATTCGAACACCGGTGCATTGCTCAACACGAATGCACCGGACGTCTTATAACTGAGGCCACGACGACTTCAAACAACCTATTATCATACCTACTCTGGCTACTCTAGCTCCTACTAATTTTCAATGTAAATTATGTTATGATGTACAATATTCTCCATAGTCTACTAATAACACTAATTTCCTTAAAATATAAAACAACATAACATAGGTATTGTTCAATCCAACATTATCTTTTATGTTCAGGATACTATAGTATGCAATAATATATAATAATATGTATATGTGAGTGTATCCGGAATATAAAAGGTGCTAAGGAACAGCAGGGATTATTTTCAAAGCAGATCATTCTATCTTCAAAGGCCGACATCTTAAGAAGTAGCAATGTTTCTTCATAAAGTTGTATCCTTAGGGTAAATCTCTCGCCGATCACACGCCCGCGCCCAGGTACGTTTGTAGAGGACTTAACACTAACGGCCTCACATAAAAAAGGTCGCCTTACTCACATCCGTGCGATATCGAAAGGACCTTTCGGCTTTCGCTTTTATTCCTATCAATAAAATACGACTTATGATGGAGTTGATGACCTTTATTAGTTTTGTATTTATTTACAAACGGAAATATTATTTCCTTTTAAAGTTTAAATAAGTTTTCTTTTTTTCTTTTACTTATTGCCTAAGCAAACGAGCATCCGGTCCACCTGATGATGAGCGGCTACCGGTATTCATGGAAGTCAGCAATGCCAGGGACACAGCCAAATGGGATAATCAAGACTAAAAGTTACTTTATTAAGCAGATTACATTAACATTGACAAGTGTTTTGTTTTGGATTTTATATCAGTTGACAAGATCATAAACGCCCGATTGTCAGAGCCCGTGAATATCTCTTATCTTAAGACTCTTAACATCGCTATAAACTTTACGGGAAATAAAAAATAATAATTTGAAACAATTCTGTCGTTTATTTGGCTTTTAAGCCTTCCAAAAATCTATCATCATATTATTATGACTATCAAAAACATAGGGACTTATAATAATGTAATATTTCTTTACGGTAATCTGTAAAGAAAATGATATATGTATTCCCTATGCTGGTATTATTAGCTAGCGAGAACCGTGCTTCGCAGAATTAACTTCGTATAGGAAACGCGATCCACTGAGAAGATCCGGCGAGAAACTCAGTGAGCTAGATACATATAATACAATACTGTTTGGCTATATAACAAATTCGGTGACGTATCTATGTACTACAACTAGCGTAGACATGTCCGCCTACGCATGCTCTACGTATATAACGTAGCACGAATGCTACGCCTACACGTTTCTTAGAGAAGTTACTTGCTCAGTTCGATATTAATTAACCACAGCTCTCAAATTAAACCACTGATTAAGACTTATCAATGATCAATCGTTTGATTCGTAAATATGTGAAGAATATAAAATGACAATGAACAAGTTTTTTTGTATGGAATAAGACAATAATTAAATACCGCTGAAACATTAAGTACATTTTTTTGCTTGAATATAGGTTTTTTTTTATTGCTTAGATGGGTCGACGAGCTCACAGCCCATCTGGTATTAAGTGGTTACTGGACCCCATAGACATCTACAACGTAAATGCGCCACCCACCTTGAGATATAAATTCTAAGATCTCAGTATAGTGACAACGACCCTTCAAACCGAAACGCATTACTGCTTCACGGCAGAAATAGGTATGGCGGTGGTACCTACCCGCGCGGACTCACAAGCACGCAATGCAAACATGCATTCCGATTTGAAGCTTGAGACGGCCGTTACACTATACACTTGAGAATTAGACTTCGTGTCTATAGATGAGTGTCGCTATTTCCGTTATATAATATTATCTATAGGCTCCGGTAGCCACTCAATACTAGGTGGCTCGTTCATGTAATATAAAAGGTCAACTGGATTAAGATCCAGACGGCTTGTATGAATTTAAATAGATTTATTAAATAGATAAGCTCACAATGTACTACAACAAAATTGAGGTCACGCCCCTAAGATCACGCCTTGTTATATATCAGTCGAAGTAAAAATATTGACGAATTTTAAATATTCAAATACCTAAGTACAGCATATTATATAAATGACCCCAATTTAAATGAAAAGATCCGTAACTAGAGCAGCCGCAATGTCCTTTAACTTTTTTATATACTTCCCGGATCGCCGACTAATCAGCCTGGGAACGAACTCTTTTTAAGTCATCCTTTGATGTGCGAAAGTCGATAATGTAATATCACTTCCCTTAGATAAGTCCTTAGAGTTTTCAAAGAACTCCAGTATTTCACCAACTTGTTAGAAGTTGATAGAGAAAGTAAGGTTACTTATAAATGCAAGTGTAAATCAAGATTTTTATGCCAGATCAAAGACTTTCGTTTCACGGGCTCTTCAGTAAAAATTAACACTAATTTCTTCTGTAATATGTGAGTACTAAATTCATGTTTGTTTCTGCAAAACTGCAATCTCTGAATAAACTCAAGATGTCATGATATTTTCATTCCTTTAAGCTTTAAATGTCCATTTAGTGGGATCATAATATTTTCATTTCATGAGAGCATTAAGAGTACTAACTGGAGCATAAGAAAATACAACTACATTTTTCCTCGTGGAAGCACGAATGTTTGCGTGGGAAAATTGAATAGACAGAATATTATTCTCGAACCTGTCAACAAACACATTTGAAACATTTTAAGCGTTCACAATTTTAGAAATCGGTACACACGTTGAGTATTTGTGTAAACAAAACAAGTCATAATTTATTATTAACGCGAAAAGACCGAGCATTTGCGCATTACATTACAGATTAACGAAACGGCTCAGTTTATTTTGTAATACCCGTAATAAATAGGACTCCAACCCTGCCTTTGGCAATAAAAATGGACTGTAAGCAAAAATCGCTTACAAGCCATAAATTTTCTTTATTGCACACAGGTAGTTATTGTCCGTAGCGAATACTAAAATGAAAATATGCTTCGCGTAATCGTTCACGTTCTAAAACACTGACTTGCAACAGCCCAACTATAACAATCTATATATTAAATACGTGAAGCAAAAACTTTGTACCCCTTTTTACGAAAATTGCGCGGACGGAGGAGTATGAAATTTCCCACACTTATAGAGATTATAGAGAAGGAGTGCAGAATGTTAATATATTTGTAAACTATTCATAAAAAATACATTAAATCAATAAATAAAACATTACACACACTACCATGTATTTGACGCACACACGCATTCATACTATTTGTTTATTTATTGTCAAGCTTTTCTTTGCAGTCTGTCAGTTATAGTCTGTCAAATTGAGAATAGATTAAAATAGGCTTCATACTTCAATGATTAAATATTGTTATCTCTTCTCTTTATTAATATTTGTCTAAAATATAGTTTTGACAAAATCTGTGATTAAAGGAGTATTTAATAGTCTTTGACAATAGAATCATAATAGTGTACAAACTTATAATTTCCATTAGTTAAAGTCGAATTTCGAATACCAGGGGACCAATAGTAACAATGGAGCGCGACCTCAAAAATATCGGCGTCAAGAACTGGAAGGAGAAAGCCCTGAACAGAGCAGTCTGGAGAGACATACTGGACCAGGCTAAGGCCCACCCTGGGTTGAAAGGCCTAAGATGATGATGATGATGATGATGATGACTAGTAACAATAAATAAAAAAACGTTCTAAAAACAAAACAGAAATTGTCAATTTGCGTTTCTGTTGAACTCCACACCGTCAATTTATTCTACAAAAAATGTGATAATAAATCGTATTGAGACAAACTTAGGATAATATCATAGAAGGTTGTATCTTAAATAAAGAGGAAAACGCAGGTCGTTATCGTGAAGCCTTCCACATGTGTACGTGATAAGAAAAATAAAAGAGATAGTTTCCTGTTCAATTTTGTCGGTACGGTTTTTTATAGGTCGGTGTTTTTTTAGACCTCCTCCATAAGATCTTATAAAAGTAAATATAAATATACAGTAAAATTACTTAGTGACCGTGCTCAATCATAATCCACGTATAAGAAACAATATTCGTTTTATATTTTGCATCGCTCGTAAAATGAGAAACATGATTGAATCCCATTTATTCTTGATTGAAATCAAAGATATACTGCGTAAAATAATAATATTGTTGAGCTTAACCAATGTATGCGATTGATTTTCTTATGATACATAAAACAAAATATTAGTTTTTATAACGATTATTCTTAAACATGCAATATCGACGTAAGCTCATTGGTATATCATACATGAATTATTTTTATTTTTTTTATATTATCTAAAATGAGTTTAAAATTCAAAACGATTTTTTAAACTAAAATGTCATGGAAGCATGAATGCATACAAAATAATAAATGAAATAACTCTACCACCGATTGTAAGAGTTGTACATTTACCAAATTGTTCAAGCCTTTTCAACTGTAGTGATTGTGGTGATTGCGATATCTACGAACCTAGAGCATAATTAAATTTATCGTCAAGAGCAATAAAAAAAAAACATTCTTTACCGAGCAACAAAAATTTTAACTGTCTAATCAGGATACACTCAAATGAAATACGCACTCGCTCTTTCGTTGCTGTTTTAGCATGTAACAATCATTTTACAATAACGCTCCTAGTATTTCGATTTTGAATGAAAATAGGTAAAAAAAAGAATACAAAAACATGAAATGCTTAATCACTGTTATTATTATCGAAACAGTAGTATTCGGTAATTCAGTGCTCATTTACAGGACTGTTAATCACTGGGTGACGCATTACTGCCAGGATTTAGTCGATCGCTGAATATTTATCAACCTCTGTTACTTATCTCATGAATAATCAACAGTTTCAGTAATGTAGATAAGCCTTTTGTTATATTCTAGAATAATGACATATAGGTAGATTTTTAATTAAGTCAGCAAATAAAAATTGAATTTCGAATTGTTTTTGTTTATTTATTTTCTTATATTCCTTATCTCAAGACCATCCCTTGTCGACGTCGCCCTAAGCACGTCATTATGGATCCTCCCTATCCATTAACGGTGCTTTTAAGTACCACAAGCACCGGTCACCGTCCTCGTTGAACTCGTCGCTTGCGACGAAGGGCTCAACGAATGAATTAACCCCCATAGACACAGCCCACTGAGTTTCTCGCCGGATCTTCTCAGTGGGTCGCATTTCCGATCCGGTGGTAGATTCTGCGAAGCACTGCTCTTGCTAGAGCCAGTGTTAACAGCACTCTCGGTTTGAGCCCCATGAGCTTACCTAAACTTCAAGGAGAAGCTGAAATAGCCTCTCAAAGCTAATACAACATATCAACATAGGTAATAAAAAAAGAAGAAAAAAAACACCATCCCTAAAAATAGCTGTTTTACCCAAACTATGCTTAACGAAGTAAAACGTTATCTAAGCACCCGTAACATTACCCTCATATCGTAGTAGTTACGTACTGACCTACTTACACCCGTATTAACAGCGCAGGATCACACGAACTAAAACCTAGATACAACGTCCTGTCTAAAATATGATCTATTCGAAACATTTTTAGGGTTGATACTCTGTTATTACAATATAAATGACCTCCACGGGTAAATGTCACTCTGCATCTTTCTGCTTCGCTTGAGATGGAGAGAAAGCTCTTGATCCGAAGTTGAGCTTCTACTATTTCTGCCGCGATGTCCTCGTGCATTCCGGTTTGACTCATAAACACAGCCCACTGAGTTTCTCGCCGGATCTCCTCAGTGGGTCGCGATTCCGATCCGGTGATAGATTCTGCGAAGTGATGCTTTTGCTCGGGCTGGTGTTGGCAAATTCTCTCAGGTTGAGCCCGTGAGCTTACCTACCCGTCCACGAGAAGCTGAAATAGCCCCTTAAGCTACCAGCGAATGGGTAGGGAAAAAATCCGGCTGAAACCGTAGGATAGCCATTATGTGTTACAATCAAGTCTTCAACGTCATAATTTTGTGAACTTATGAATATGATCAATGAATGAACGTCAATACTATTAAAGTAATATTAAATTTAAATAAAAAAAAGAACGTGTGGGAAAACATTAACTGTCCCCTTCACACCGAGAGAGAGATAGGCAGACTTTTCATGATGCGCATACAGTGCGATGTCACACCACGCGCTTATTCACAAGCGCTACACAAGCGCAACGTGTGAATATGTTGAACGCGAGCTACATGGTAGGCGGAGTGGGAGGTGTTAGGTTTTATTTTCGTTACGGAATTTCTTTATTCGGTCGCCACGGTCAAAACCCGCGATAAAACCTATGCAATAGCTTAAAAACTTAAAGATCTGCAGTCGATTTGAGTTTTTTTTTTCAGGAAAAAATTCGGCAGCTCTTCATTTAATATTTCGATTCATAATTTAGTGCAAAGAGGATCCCGATCTCGATAAAGGTGAGGTAATGATACAATTTAACTGGCAAATAAAGATGTTACCCGTTCGGCGAGCTATTTCCCTTTCAGAAGCACTCTACAGAGATAATCGAAATTGAAAGGGCCGACAAAATAATTAAATTTAATCGATTCCTCTCCATCTGATTGGAGGTTCGCGAACGTGACACGAATACAGAGATCAATTTTCAACGATATCACATTACAAAAGAACCATCTTTTGTTCAACTTGATAATAATATCATGCAAGAATGAACTTGAATCCACAAAGTCAGATCCCGGCGTCGACAATCGTATTATGTTTGCAATGTCTTGATCGTCTTCAAGTAGGTAAGTAGAAACTGCTTACTTATTTAAATTTAGAAGATAAGATCTTCTCAAAGAACGAACAACTGCTGAAAATGTTTTATTCCTGAGTAACCATCTCACCGTTGTAATTCCATTATAGTTGATTAGCACATCGTAATGGTCTTTTAAATATTTGTAACTGTGCAGTATTCAATAATTTAGGTTAATTGATTTATACTGAACAGAGTTAAGATTTAAGATCACAAATTCAAATGCAAATGCACATATAATTATCATGCCTTTCTTCTTGGATAAATTTATTATTTGTGTTCGTGGTTTGTGACTGGTCTTCTTGAAAAGCACGTGACAATCTGCGATCGATTTTGTGATAACGTTGTGTGCGATTTATTTTCACTTTTTTCGCTACGCCTATAACGCTAACTCTCTTGAGCATAATGAAGTTTTTCATTACCATGATTTTTCCTAGTTCAATAGCTGAACTAAGAAATTACCGTAACAGAATTCAAATGTACAGTCATGTGTACACTATCAGTTTCATTTAATTTTGAATATGTTATGATGTAAATTTAAACAAATGTTAGTCACAAGTTGAAATGTCCAATCAACAGAAAGAGTAAAAAAAGAAATACAATCACTGGCGGAAACTTACATCTAAGGAAAGCCTATATTACGAATTTAGTATTTTATTAACAATAAATTAACAGCATATAATATTATGAAAAGAAAAATTAAGATTATTTCATTATGATTAATAGCATTATATCATAATCATCATATATTATATAATAAGTCAATGACTGAAATGTCATAGATCAAAATTAAATAAAAAACAAAGGCTGTAAATGAATGGGTTAATACTAAATTATTTTTTCTAAAATTATGTAATATCAACATCAAATAAAAATATGAATAGCAAATTTTAGTAGTAGTATTGATAATCACTATTGTTTCGTAAGTTAAAAATGTACTCCAATTTCATTCATTCATCCTGCCGATGAAGCTCGCAAAACTGTCATAAGATAAAATTAAAATTAGTTATTTAATGAATTCGAATACATAAAATATTCAGAAGTCAGATAAACACAAAACTTTCTTAACGTATTCAGTAGGAAATTCTACACTTTATCAAGTCTCAAAAGAAAGTGCCCTTATTTCTTCGTCGAAGTTTAGTTCATTCGACATTCATGGAGCATAGGGATCTAAATAGTTTTACTTGAAACATTTTCGTGGACACCGAGGGTTTTTGTTGATTGAATATAGTTTGGGTGTTTTTGCAAAATTTGTTTCCACAATTTGGCGAAGTTTGCCGTCATGTTGAGAATTGACGTTTAAGTCTCAATCGTTTAGTTTAACGGCTATGCGTCAAACTGAAACGCATACTACTTATGCATACTTCACGACAAAAATAGGAAGGATGATGCTATCCACCCATAATATACCCTACTACCAACTATTAACCAACATGACTGTCGTCCTTCTTAGGTGACAAGGTTGTAATGATTAGCCAGTACCATAAACTGGCCAAATAAACAAATAAGCAGTTTTTTTATATACCTTTCGCACAGCAGCCCTACTGAGTTACTTATTATTTTTTGATATTTTTTTTAGTTTAGATGTATTAACTTTATTTATTATAAAAAAGAACATAATATTCCTAACCTAAAAGTACATGTTATTATCCGCAACATGCTTCGTCTTACAGAACAGTTACTTATTATATGTGTACTTCTAATGATAACAATACAGTCGAGCTTGTCTGATAATTTATTCAATTAGTAACAAAACTATTGAATAAAAATTAATAAAATTCCAAGGAGTTTATTCTAAATGATAACTTTAGTTTTATCTATAATCTGAAAGTTTTGGCAGATAGGTAATAATATTTATACATATTTCCTCCTCCTCGAGTCGTGTTCCTCATGTCTGAGGGTCGTGACCACCATCACCCATGAGCTTCAATATACATATTTAAATAGACAGAAATTGAAGTACAGTTTCTTGGAAATAGAGGCACAAACAATATTGCTAATTTAATAATAATATGCTGATATTACGCAGAATATATGACAAGATCTTTGTAATAAATATCATCTTTTAGATTTTTGTGCCGTTGTTTTATTTCAGGAAGCTTTTCGAATTTTTTTTTTTATGTAAATCAACGTTGACATCAGTATTAAGGTTATTGTCAGTAAACAATCTTACTTTATTTCATAACCTAAAAACTATAACATGTAATTTTTACCACAACCCCAGGCTCCTTGAATGTCATTAATAATTCTACCATTGCATCCCGAGCCAACTTTTACTTAGACTAACCCTTCAAATTTGAACTACGCATAGCTCCCCACGCGCAAAATGCAAATTGAGGTATTCATAAATACCTGATCGCATAGATAAGCTACAGTTAGATTTACTGTTATTGTATCATAAACTATGCATATCTATGCGTTTTCTATTAGATGATTTTCATTCGCTTTGGAAATAATTAATGAACTTGTTGAAGGTAGGTTTTTACCGACAAAAAATGTTACCAGCCTCGGAATTCCAGTAACGACATTCGCAAAATTCACTCGATTACACCAGATACCTCGGACTCGCAGCAACTATTAACTGTAATTAAATTGAGGCATAGAATTGTGATCTATTTTGACATTCCTTTTTACCGGTGGAAGCGCGAATACGTCCAATTTACATAGTAGAAATTAAATTTACTTTCTCAATGACAAAGTATAATTTTGTCTAAATGAAGTACGGTCTCTTTGACCTGAGGTAGTTAATTAACGAGAATACCGCTGTCGGGTTTGTTCTTTGGGGAATAACAAATTCGCTATATTCTTGTATCCAACGATACGTTAAGTCGCATTAAAAAAAAACTAATTCAATTATGATTCAATGGTACTGTGTTAGAAAGCCACATGACATTTTTCATGTTTTCACTACAAAACTGAAGGCGTGTATTATTATTATTATTATTATTATTATTTTATTGCCTTTGTAGGCAGACGGACATACGGCCCACCTGATGGTGAGTGGTTACCGTCGCCCATGGACTTCAGCAATGCCAGGGGCAGAGCCGAGCCGCTGCCTACCGAAAAGCCTTGTTTCAATGTTTTATTATTATTATTGAAACAGAATCGGAACCGATTCATCAATCAGTATATTTTTATTGCTGTTGGTTTATTCAGATCAGTATTGGTGTATGCTCTTCAGAAAATACCAGCTTTTGTATATGCAATTATTTCATTTATTAGATAACTCTTAAAGCCTGCTCCTATCTGAATGAGGATCGAAGTATCAATATATATTTTATTGAACTACATAAAATATATTGTGGCCGTCCACATTCTAAGGTTCAGCCGATCGCTCTGCTAACATTATTTGTATTATTTATATAGCTCACGACGCACTTAGTGCTATGTACTTAACGGAGCTTATCACTAATCTAATCACTACAGGAATTCCACTGTCCGCTCTTCCACTTAATACCAGGTGTTAAGCTGTGAGCTCTTTCACCCATCTATGAAATAAGAAAATAAAAAAAAAGTAATCAAATTCGCAAACAATATAATTTACCTAATAGGGCATCTTGAGAGCCACCACCACCTCGACTATTTCTGTCGTGAAGCAGTAATGCGTTTCGGTTTGATGAGTGGGGTAGTCGTTGACTTATCAAAACTGTTACTTAGAGCTGGTGTTGGTGGAAGCATTTACGTTAATGCTATCTATCTATTTATGGGCTCAGGTAACCACTTAACACCAGAGCGACCGTTAGCTCGTCCACCCATCTAACCAAAAAAAACTAAATTTAATAATAATAAATAAATAAATAATTAAATCAATAAGTGTATTTTAGAAAAAAAATTATATTAAAAGAGCTTGAAATTTGTTGAACAAATAATAAAATTAGTTTAACAAGTTATCCTAGTTTTCATAAGTTAAGTCTGTAGAGCAGTAAAGTACCGCCTACTATGAAGAGCCAATTTTAGCTAAAGGATAATAAATTCATTAATGTCGGGGAAAACTGCAATTAGCCCGCAGATAAGAGCGCTGAAATAATGAAAATATTTGCAGGGCTAATTATTTTTTAAATTAGGTTTTCAATCATAACGTCTCGCCTTGTGTGAATTGGGTTACAGCTACAATAAAGCCTTTGCCAAAATGAAACGTGCAGGTGGTCCCTGAGGAAGGTGGATCTCCACGACGATCTGGAGCTCGACTCTGTCAGTAAGTATCTACAGTCGGCATCATTGCGCCATTTCGAGAAGGCGGCACGACATGAGAACCCTCTTGTCGTGGCCGCTGGAAACTATATACCCGATCCTGTAGAACGAACGGTAAACAGTCGACGTCGCCCAAAGAATGTCATTACGGATCCTCCCGATCCATTAACGGTGCTTTTAACCACCACAAGCACCGGTCACTGTCCTTGCCGAACCTGTCGCTTACGACGAAGGGCTCGACGAGCGAATTAACCCATAGACACAGCCCACTGAGTTTCTCGCCGGATCTCCTCAGTGGGTCGCGTTTCCGATCCGGTGGTAGATTCTGTGAAGCACTGCTCTTGCTAGGGTCAGTGTTAGCAACACTCCGGTTTGAGCCCCGTGAGCTCACCTACACACGTCAGGGTGAAGCTGAAATAGTCTCTCAAGGCTATCAGCATAGGTAGGAACATAAAAAAAAAACATGCAGGGAGATTCAAACTCTCGGCCCAAAATAAACCATTATTTAAATGGACAGGTTTTCGGAATTCGACAGTATTTACATCATACGAATAATGTGTGTATCCCCTGAACACCAGTTGAACGCTGAACACAATTACCTATCAATATTGATACACCTCTGATTTATCTATTCGTCCGCCGAAAAAAATAATGATGCACAGAAATAGGCGAGGTGGTGATACCTACCCGTGCGGACTCACATGGGGTTCTACCACCAGTAATTACGCAAATTATAATTTTGCGGGTTTGATTTTTATTACACGATCTTATTCGTTCACTGTGGAAGCCGATCGTGAACATTTATTAGGTACATATTTCATTAGAAAAATTGATACCCGCCTGCGGGATTCGAACACCGGTGCATCGCTAGATAAGAATGCACCGGACGTCTTATCCTTTAGGCCACGACGACTTCGAACTAATTCAAACTAATTATTTAAACTAATAAACGTTCTTAGCGGGGCTTATAAATTAAAAATCGAACTTTGACTTAGATTTTCCCACTTAACATAGGATCGCGTTGTTGTTTTTATTTCCTATAATAAAACGTCAAGAACGAATGGTTCTGACGTGCGATCAGCTGCGCAAATTAATTAGCAACCTCGCTTCACTTTATTAAATGTTGTATCCTTAAAATAAACGTTTCAAATTTAAGCTTTATTTATGTGGGGTTTCAACATTAAACATGACGCAACTTATTATAGGCGGAGGTGAATTTAATTAATTGTTTGGATCATGAAAGATTTTGAGACTTGATACTTTTCAGGACATTCCTTGTTTTGTTGGTAACATAAATTATTACTAACCTTAATTTATTTTTGCTAATAAAATTTTATTTGCTAATCAAATTTTTGTGACCGAAAGAAATATCACTACATAGTATAAAACAAAGTCGCTTTCTCCGTCCCTATATCTCTATGTATGCTTAAATCTTTAAAACTACGCAACGGATTTTGATGCGGTTTTTTTTATAGATAGTGTGATTGAAGAGGAAGGTTTATATGTATAATAACATCCATCAAATAGTGGAGAAATCAATAATAAATTACAGTTTCCGAAGCGAAGCGAGGGCGGGTCGCTAGTTTTTTATAAAATCTTATTAACTTTTAGCAGTAGTAGGTGGTAATTTATTTAGAATTTACGTCATCTGTTTACTTTTATTAATTAAAATCATTATTTCACGTAAGTTACAATAAGTAGTTATGATGGTGGTGGTTTAAGACTTCGCGATACTATTACTGAGTCTTATTAATACATATAAACATGAAGTAGATACTACAAACATCTCTACTCCCTAAGCTATTGCTAAACGTTTGGAAACCTTTGAACTCCTACACAAAAAAAATCAACCTATAAATATTTTATGAAGTCATCCCACTCGCAAAATATGTATATTTTGCTACTGTAACAGTTGAAATAAAGTGATCGAAATTTTTTGTTTAATAATTTTAGGACGCCGCTGGCTTTGTTCGATCTAACTGATTTTTATTGAAGCCGCCAAGTTAACGACCCACTTGGTTAAAATAGTTACTGGAGCCCATACACATCAATACACTGCCGCTCATATTGAGACATACAGTTGAAGTCTCAATGGGCTATATAACGACTATCTTTCTCTTCGGAGTGGGGTGCATGACTGATTTGCAACAAAAGCAAAATGGTGTTTCTGATCATACACACTCATATGACGTATCCCTAACATGCATCTCATTCCAACACAAGAATTAGGTGACGGATGACCGTACTTCCCAACTCACGCCGGCTTCGCACCTCGGAGGTAGGAGCTGGCAGTGAAATCTAGATGGGTTTCTCATAGGCCTTTGACTGAAAGACCCGTTAGACGTGGCATTGACGATAGTCGTTTCGGCATCCTGTGGTGGTAAGGTTGGAGGGATGTTTTTTTTTATTGCTTACATGGATGGACGAGCTCACATCCCACCTGGTGTTAAGTGGAGCCCATAGACATCTACAACGTAAATGCGCCAGCCACCTTGAGATATAAGTTCTAAGATCTCAGTATAGTTACAACGGCTACCCCACCCTTCAAACAGGCGGAAATAGGTGGGGCGGTGGTACCTACCCGTGCGGACTC
This sequence comes from Bombyx mandarina, assembly GCF_003987935.1. The sequence goes on along the minus strand of NW_021011491.1, from coordinate 1,394,752 downwards.
GCAAGAGGTTCTACCACCAGTGATTACGCAAATTATAATTTTGCGGGTTTGATTTTTATTACACGATGTTTATGTCCTTCACCGTGAAAGTCAATCGTAAACATCTCTCAACTACGTATTTCGTTAGAAAAATAGGTACCCGCCGGCGGGATTCGAACACCGTTGCAACGCTAGATACGAATGCACCAGACGTCGTAACATTTTGATTATGGGTCGGCGCGTGTCGTTTAACAACAGACGGTTTGAGCAGGCTCAACTCCGATATGCCCCATGTATCAATACTAATGAGAAGGAAGTCCAAAAGCCAACAAAAAACTAATCCTAGTCACACTATTTTTACGCGACTCATAAACAATTCTCAGGTTCCCCTACCATTATCTATCTTCTCTATATCTTCTATATATTTATATATAAAAATGAATTACTGTTCGTTAGTCTCGCTAAAACTCGAGAACGGCTGGACCGATTTGGCTAATTTTGGTCTTAAATTATTTGTGGAAGTCCAGAGAAGGTTTAAAAGGTAGAGGTAAATATGAAAATGTTCGGAATTAAATATGCTTTTCTTTTGATGTGTACCCCGTCCGACAGATTCATTTTGTTTGTTTTAAGTTTATTTTATACAAAAGTTTAGGTCATTTATTTATCAAGTGAGGCACTACGAAGTCTGCCGGGTCAGCTAGTTATACTATATTTATTATAGTATATTCAGAATCAAATACTTTACCTATAACCTACAAACTTTTAGCTTTGACCTAATTCAGAAAGATTATGCCATTTATAAATTGATAGTAATGATTAGATCCAATTCAACATGTCTATTGCTTAGAGCTAGTAATAAACTGTATCGTTGTTCATGCACCGGTTGTGTTACCATCAAAACACAATTAACAGTTGACGCGTATATTATAGTCAAAGCAGAGGGTATGCCAGTGACGTGGACAGCTATGCAAATTAATTGCAATGGCACATACATTGACCCCGTGTGTATGCGATTTGTAAACTGTAGAGNATCCAATTCAACATGTCTATTGCTTAGAGCTAGTAATAAACTGTATCGTTGTTCATGCACCGGTTGTGTTACCATCAAAACACAATTAACAGTTGACGCGTATATTATAGTCAAAGCAGAGGGTATGCCAGTGACGTGGACAGCTATGCAAATTAATTGCAATGGCACATACATTGACCCCGTGTGTATGCGATTTGTAAACTGTAGAGAAACATTTATATAACAGAGAAGTTCTTGTACTATATAGAGTTAGGCCACAATCTTAAATCGAACTAAGTGTTTGACGGGATGATTCACGGTCGCACACTTAAATATTATTTGAATAAGCTTATTAATTTAGGCACATAATCATACTTCGTGTTCGACCAGTAACGTCGAGGTCACTAACCTATTAATATGAACAGAATGTTAGGCCTGAGCTGATTGATGAATTTACTATGTAAATGCTTACCAAAACCCATAGATTTCACAACACAACTTAATTTTAGATATTAGACCTACACTTATATTTTACAGGGTTTGCTGTCCCACCCTCTAAGTCGCAACCGGCGACTGTTTTGTCGCAGAGAAAACGCGGGATATACATAGCTACCAACCCGAGCAACCTAAGCACTACCTTTAGTTTCAAAAATGTGAATAACAATAAAATTCATTCTAAAAGCAGAAACTCTGAGCGTTTCACCTTTTCATTTATTTAATTTCAAGTATCGAACTTTAATTAAATTGTTAGACCTGGGATAGTTTACATTTCTTTTCCGGGATTACGACGTGTGCTATACCAATATGACAATATACCTACATTTAGCCGCGCCCGTGGGAATCGTCAGTATTAAGGTTAGAACCAAGCTACTGATAACCGCTAAGGCCTTTTTTAAACATCATAGCGCTTTCAGAAAACCAATGCTAAAACTACAAATACAAGAATTGATAAGCACAAAAATTCAACAACACTTTTAGTAAGTACATTAAAAATAGTTCCAGCTAATAAACGTAAGCAAAAGTGCAATAAAAATAAAAATAAATGGGTGTGTCAAGAGTAGTATGCAATATATCTCTGCAGCTAACAAAACAACTTCATTTTAAATCTTAATATTGTATTATAGTAAACTTCGTATGATAATGAATGACATAGCGCCGGTTAGTATTCTCCTAATTAACAATACGCAAAAACATGTTGTTCGAAGTAAAACAACGAATTTCTTTTTGTCCCTAAATTTTTGTAATTTTTAATTGATTTTAAATCTTCCATGAAACCTTGGTATGCTGTGAGCTTGGCTTTTCACTATAATACAACACATAACTGTAATACCTATTTTAGAAGTCACACAAACTTCTAAGACTGGTTCGTGTACAGAATTTTAATTCAGTTGCCACAACACTTTTGATATTTGTACAAAAACACTGTTTTCATATTATAAAATTTAAAACTCTGTTCACTGTTTTGTTTAAAATTACATTATCCGAAATTCAAACGATAATAATGTAGTCTTATTTTTATTTTCTCTATAAAACAAACACAGTACTGTTTAGATTTTATTAAGCTTTGAAGTAAATAAACAATAGAATGGCAATAAAAATTGTTCGCTCTTTGGCATATATTTTCACATATAAACAAAAAATAAACATAAAACAAAAAGAACCGCCGTTGTACAACTCAATTTAGACTTTTACCTATCGTCCATAGTTGGATCATAGCAGTCATCTTGTATAATGTCACTAACAAGCTGATTCAACTATCGACTGAATTAAAAACACCTAACATCAAATAAATTTAAACACGCCAAAAATAACCAATCAGTTGTTAGTATCAAGTGTGTATCCACTCCTGTAATATTCCAGAATTTTCCACGGGCGTATTTATATATTCTACGTATACTACAAAAGGTAACTAGAATTTGGGAGACTGTGAAAAATGGAAAGGAAATATATTGTTTTAGAATTTAAGATGAAGGTTCGTGTTATCATGTATTGCTTATTTTTTTCAATTTACTTTGGTTGGTGGAGTGGAGATCAGATGATATTTTAACATAAAAGTATTGATATATGAATACTTAGGTATATATTTGTTTACCGAGGGAAAATAATCTTCATTTCTTTTAAGCATATAATGTAAATCGTCCAGCATTATATAAAATGGTAATTACTTGNTTCAGCACGTGGAACTTTCCTCCGGGGTCATCTTGATCTATCTCCGTGAGGGAGCGGGTCAGCCGCTCAACCTCACCTTCTCGGGTCCGTTCCGCTGTCCGACAGCGGGGGGCATCGGTACGCTTCGAAGGCGTAGCAGTTGGTACGCTATAAGTCAGCCTCAACTCCTGACTACGTTCCATGGCGGAACACACCGCAGAGTTTACCGGCCCTTCCTCGACCGCCATGAATTTGGCAGGTGCGGGTTCAGCCTCCGACGAGTCGGAAGGAGCGTTAGTCGCCGGTCGTTGGACCGTCTTTCGCTTCCTCCGAGTCCTTGGGTCAGCCTGGTTTTGGCTGATATACCGCCCGGCGCTGTCTTGCAGGAACAGCGGCGACTCTCGACCGCTAGACGCATATCCCCTTGCGGAGCTTCGCGTCGAGCGTAGTGAGAGCGCGCTGTCACAGCGCTCAGGGTGCACGAATGGGACCCTCTCCCTTTCGCGGTTCGTGTTACCGCCTCCTACGTCTTGGCAATTGTTGCCCCCCCCAGAATACGAGGGGCTGCGTGCCTCCGATTGCTCGGAGGCACGGAGGGATTCTCCTCCCGCTGAGCGGGAGGTACCCTCCTGGGGTAATTTCTCTTTGCAATTGTCCATATTCATGATTTTCCTTTCTTATTTAACCAGGGGTGAGGTCCCCTGGGATCGGGTGATGCCCTCGGGACTGGACTCCCTCCAGCCATTCATCCCATCGCCGGGCATCGGAGCTTAGGATTGGGGCATTTTTTATAGAGGTTTACGTCCTCGCGACCCCGTACCTTGCGGCAGCGGCCACCGTCCCCCACGGAGTGGGGATTACGGGTTGGCCGGAAGTCTACCGAGTGCACAGGGCAACTCAGCAGACAACCGCCCGACGCTCGATACGAGCAACCACGGAGCCACGCCGGTGAACCGGTACCCCCCATATCTGGGGGGCGTTCCCCTGTAGCCGAAGCCGGGGACATGGCAACCAACGGCCAGCAGTCGCAGAAATGCAACGCCAGCTCCCTCCTACCACAACGGGGCACAGGGTGCCACCGCTCACGGCATGCCGGCGGACCGGTGCCATTGGAAGCTGCGTTCTCCAGAAGGAGCACTCTTCACTTGGTGAAGAGTGTGGAGGGCGCAAGGGCGGCAGTCCTTCCCCTGCCTCCTAGTGCTGGTTTGGTCGCGCGTCATCGATTCTTAGAGAGCCGCCGCCCCGAGTCGTTGGGCAAGGCCTAGCTAAACATATCCTAAGTCCTAACCTAAACCTTAAAGCCTAATCCTAAAGCCTAGGACCTTAACCTAGACCCTAAACCTAATCCTAAGCCTAGGAACGTAAACCTACCAGAATCCTTGCACGAAAAAGATCGCGGACGATAGGCCTTCTGGGAAATGGTCACCAGAGGATCGCGCGTGATCCGCCAGCCCTACGGACGGGGCCCGGTGGAAGTTCGCAACATCTACTCGCAGACGGGGTGCGCGCACAGTCCGCAATGATTGCGTGCTGTGGGGCGCGGCGCCGCAGATCGGCGGGATCGGCAAATTGTAGTCTTAGTTACAGTTAGCTCATTAGTGTTATCTTGCGTTTTCTGCCTCCAAGCAGTTGCAGTTTTTCATTTTGAAGGATGAAATAAACAAAATACATTCCGATGAGATATCTCAAGTACAAAGACAATTTTCACGGGTGAATAGGATTAGGATTATGATGTTTAAGAGTACCTTTATACGGCAGGTTTTCTCTCTATTTGAAATTGGCTTGATAATGCGCTCCCTTCGAATGCAGTAGGCATTTTTTTTTTTATTAGCCTTGTGTAGGCAGAGAGCATACGGCCGCACCTGATGGTGAGTGGTTAGCCGTGCCCCATGGAGGACTTCAGCAATGCCCGGGGCAGAAGCCAAGCCGCTGCCTACCGCTTAATACTCTCCACAAGCCTCGTTTGAAGAAGGACATGTCATAGCGCTCGGGAAACACCGTGGAGGGGAGCTCATTCCATAGCCGGATGGTACGTGGCAAAAAAGATCTCTGGAAACGCACTGTGGATGACCGCAGTGGCTCCAGGTAGTATGGATGAACTCTACTCCGGTGGCGGGCGGTGCGATGGTAAAAACGAGATGCCGGTATCATCTCGAACAATTCCTCCTCAGAGCACTCCCCATATAGAAACAAGCGGTAGCAAAATACCAGAGGGAACCGAGTCGCGCTCCGCAGACCCAGAGGGCTCCAAACGATGACGTCGAGAATGGGATCATTGTCTCGATTACGGATGGTTTGACTTAGTAATTTAAAAAAAGACGTGTGGTGTCGTGGGACACCGGATAGGAACGAAGTTCCTTATTATAAAAATATTAATTTTAAGTTCTATTCGAGGTATAAAGAAAATAAAACTGGAGGTTTCGCAACAACCCTCGGTCATTCGGTAACGTGCGAACTTATTGTGGTACACTTCATTCACGGTTGTTTGCATAAGAGTTAGTGTATTGCTCAAACGAAAGAGCGAAAGCGCTCTGAGAGCGGGCATGAATGATAAAAACAATCATGTTATTTTTTTTGTAGGGCGTTATTAGCAAAGTTAATCGTACAGCTTGTGTTGCATTACTAATAAAAATCTTACGTACGGACGTTTTTTCACCTGTTTAGAGGTACGCTCCGGCATCGCTCCGCGCTCCCATCAAGGACACGTTCGTTGCCAAAAATATTGAAATGATAATTGAATTTCAAAACAACTCATACCCACAGACCGACATTAGAATGTTTCCAATCCGTAACTTTCTGATTTCAGACGTTAAATGCTACATCGGCTTACTGACATCGAGTTTAACCCAAATTCATTGAATCCTGTGGGCAGATAAGCTGTTGCTTTAATTAAATTCTCTATATTAGATAAATTATTTGAGTTCATTGTATTTTGACAGATACTTTCGTATTTACCGATTGACTTATGTTATAGTCCTATTTTGTTTTAAG